>JACVVK020000162.1:200000-252500 GCA_018292915.2 Batillaria attramentaria | reverse complement strand
AATACACACAATCTCATATTTCGATTTATGTCTGCTGTCATGAATGAAAACGCTTGCCGTTCAGTTTCCGATGACGCGCTATTGACCGTCGAAACACCGCCTTTGACGTACGCTTACGTCAAGAGTTTGCGGTGAATGTAATTTCGTTCACTTTGTTTTGTTTTATTTTTTGTCGTTCACTCTCTCTCTCTCTCTCTTTCTCGTGCTTTTTCTCGTTGCCTCGTCTGGTGGAAAAGGACGTTCAACTCCCATACGTTCATCCACCCTCTCTCTCTCTCTCTCTCTCTCTCTCTCTCTGTACAAATATTGACTTTTCTATCCCCAGAAGTCTGTATGCGATTTCTGTCATTAAACCGTCTCATGAAAATATTTGCATTGTAATCAGTTGCTGTGTTTGAAAATAAGCCATAGTGCCGCCCACCGGGTTGCAAGGGGAAACAACTCCACCCTCTTGTCCTCGTCTATTCTGCTTAGTCAGTCATTTCAGTCTCACTCCGCTGTGCTGGCAGTGCTAACACTACAGCGGGCCTAAGCTGTCCTTGTCTGAGTTGTGCCAGCCTGGCGTTGGCAGACGCTGTGCTTTTTTGGCTTGCGTTTCGGCTTTTATTCGCTTAGTGTCAGCCCATGTGAGGTGACGATACTAGGTGACGCCTCCAACACAGCTGAGAACGATTTTTTCGGTCTGGGCATGTGGCAAGAAGGGTCTTTTAACTCAATTCGTACCAAGTAAGTTTGGGGTTGTGCGCCACTGTCTTCACAAAAAGATAAAGAATAAACATTCTGTCAACATGGATTTAAATTTGGCTTAGTGGTGCACTTCGATTATACTCCTGTTTGCTGAAGTAGGAGCCGTCAAGGAACAATACACCTTGTCTGATTTTTGCATATTGGGCCGATACCGGGGCGGTCGGTGGTCTAGTGGTTAAGAGACTTGCCACCAATGCGACAGGTCAAGGGTTCGAGTCCTGCTAGGGGCAAAGAATGTTTCCTTTTCGTATGTGGCACCGATCGTCGGGGGTTTCCTCCGGATACTCCGGCTTCCTTCCCCTCTGCTTTGGAAATGTTCAGCCCACAACATTTGAAAAAATAATTGCAATTCTAAATTCCGAAACTTAAATAGCTGAGCTGACCCTTCGCACACGTGATTGTAATGTGTGCATGACCAGTGTGTGAGAGAATGCGTGTGCTTCACGTGAGCGTGCGTGTTGGGTTCAGTTCGCGGCGCTTTGAGCCGATTCATGAAATTGGGTAAAGCGCCTATACAATATTCATTATTATTATTACATGACTCAGTGGCATCTACCGAAAAAGAGCCAACCGAACACTTCCTGCTCCACTGTCCTAACTATTCTGACATATGTCGGCTTACTATCTACACACTACGCCTCAACATTCCGACATACATACACTCCTTCACGGTAACTGTCGTCTGTCTACTCAAGAAAACTGCACTATCTTCATTAATGTTCAGGATTTTATCATTCGTGCAGCACGTTTTTATGTTTTAGTTACCTGTTACTTCCTTGACACAGTCTAGCGCAGCCCAGCGGAGGGTTTGTGTGTGTGTGTGTGTGTGAGTACACTTAGACCCCCCTCCCTCTCTCTCTCTCTCTTAACTCTAATTTATTATAGTTACTGCCATTGCAATACCGTTAACATGCACTTGTTCCACCCCTGAGCATTATTATAAGCCCTGTTTGTTCATGCTCAGTAATTGTTTACTTGGAACAAATTGTATTGCAATAAACCTGTTTAAACCAAACAGAGCCAAAAATACGTGGGATACACTCGCGCAGTACGAAATGTGTAAAACAGTCTTATGCACTCCTTAAAGATCTAAGCTCCCAACAAAATGCTTTACGAAGTGTGAAAAAAATTTAGAGTCGAGCGTGCAAGCACAGTCAACTCTGTCACAGCTACAAAGTTTTCAGCCCTTCGGGGACCCTTATAAAACCAGAGCACGAGTTTGCCGTGACATTATTTGGCTTTTGGTCAGTGAGCGAGACACATCGCTACAGTGTCTAGCGGATGTTGAGTGCTGCACGATCTTTCTCGCTCAGTGTCAAAACGCAAACTGAGCTGTGAAATCAGGCTGCCCTTGGCTTTTACTGGGGTTTCAGGGACGCTGAAAACTCTGCAACTGTGACAGAGTTGACTGTGCTTCTACGGTCGACTCTGCAAATGTTTTTCACACTTCGGAAAGCTTTTCGCTGGGAGCTTAGATCTTTAACACCCCTCCTCCCAAAAGGCAGCGGACCTATGATGATTCAGTCCATGATACACAGACAACAGGCTTCCACTCTGAGATATATGCCGGCTTCTTTTTTGGTCGTTCGCTATACGTATCGCCGGCGACATAGTACTTTGTGCCTGTGAATGAAGCCCCCGACGTGGCGGTCTCATGAAAAGACATCGCAGTTGATTTACGTGGCAAGCCCCTACAGAATATCGGCCAATGGACAAAGGCCAAAAACACGTGACATCCCACAGATATCTATCCCCCAAGGTTCGCGTCGGACGGTCTTTATCACTGACAGTTTGGTTATGTTACACCTTTGAGATTGTGGAAGTAGAGAGATACCGAGGATTTTGCTGCTAGACGGCTGCTTCGCGAAATGACTCCCTCCCCCCCACCCCCCCTCTCTCTCTCTCTCTGTCTCGCTTGTCCGCTGGAAATGATACTGATATTGTGTCCCAGTGATTTAGGGTCCAGAAGGAATCGCCGAAAAAGTGCCGTTTTTTCCTGGATTTCGAGTGAATGTCCCAGGGTATGTCGTTTGCGTGTTTCTTTACGAGGAACAGTTAGATTGTCGTATTTAACAGTCATGGCGTGCGACTGGGTGGAGTGGTCTCTGTAGACTGCTGAAAGGTCCCAGCCTTCATTTCTGGTTCATGGTGTAGATTGATTTTGTCTGCGGTTACGGCTGTATTATGGAAATGCGCTTATTTGCCTTTCTCTTTTTGCTTAGGTTGGCACCCCTCCACCTCCCCCCCCCCCTCCAAAAAAGGGATACGTTTATCTTAGGGAGAGGCTTGGAGCTCTCTCTCTCTCTCTCTTATTTACCCATTTGTCCCTATCATAAACTCAATGACACCTGCCAAGGGTTTTTTTTTTTCTCCCCCTACAGTTTTCCTTTATTTTTATTTTCTTCCTTTATTTTCTTCTCTTCATTACGAGTTGTATAATTATGTGTTTGTACTACATGTACATGTATTAGTGTGTGGTGTTTGTTTTTGAATTTTGAAACGTGCTTTGCCTTGTTTATATATTACTGACTCTGAGTTCACCTTATTACTGTAGCAGCTGATAGTAGTTTAGCAACCGTGTGTGTGTGTAGAGTAGCAAGGACGAGATGTAAGACAGGTCTGCGCACCTAATCTTCTTCTATCCTTGGAAAATAAAGTGTCATTGTCATTATCATTGTCATTGTCTCTCTCTCTCTACGACTGTGTTCTTTGGTTCCAGATTTTTTTCCTTCAATTTTGTTGTTTCTCTTTTATTGTCTTTTTATTCTTATTATTTGCTTTTCTCTAATCTTTTGTAGTATTAGCAACGGCAAGTTTGCAAACTGACGTAATTTTTCCGTCAAAACTTTTACCGTTGAGAAATAAAGTTTCATCATCATCGTCATCATCATCATCATCTCTCTCTCAAACTCCCAAACACCCACCCACCCTCATCTCTCTCTCTCTCGTTGACCTCGATGCCCTCTCTGTCCTCCTAAAATAAACTTTCAACTTACCATCTTGGTGAAAAGTCACTATCCTTACTATTCGTACTTAGTTGACAGGAAACAGTGTGTTTATAGCAATGGAAAATATTCTAGCCAAGATAATGTAAAATATGGCGTACCACAAGGTTCAACCCTTGGTCCTTTGCTTTTCATACTGTTTATTAATGACCTTCGTCTACATGTAACAAAATGTCGATGTTGGCTGTGACCTGTTTTGCTGCCGACACGAGCCTTCACACCACCGGTAAAAATGTGTCCCACATAAATTGTTCTTTGCAAGGTAGTTTAGATAGATTCCCAATGGTGCGAGGACAACTATGTGATCCTACATCCAGCAAAAACAAAAAGTATCTTAATTACAACCTTTTATTCAGGATAGAGCATTTAAGGATAGTTGCCTATCTTACAGGCTTACACACAGAGAGAGAGAGAGAGAGAGAGAGAGAGAGAGAGACGTACGTATCTCATAAACTGTCCTTTCTAGACTAATTTATATGTGAAAATATAATTTGAAGTGAAGACCTTCATCACAAACACGCGAGAGAGAGAGAGAGAGAGAGAGAGAGAGAGAGAGAGAGAGAGCCCATAATCTTATCTACACAAAAGCTGAGGTGTTGAAGACGCTGTAAAAGAAAACAGAAATTAAACCGATAAAGCAGAGGAGGCCCGGGAGGGAGGGGGTACTGAATGGATAGCCCGGGGGGGGGGGGGGGCGCAAACAAAAACTAAACGGCTGTTTTCCTTCAAAGAAGGGGCTCATTTTTACTACCCCGTTCATCTTGAGTTCTTTTCTTTTCGCCCTGAAATCGAATCAGTTGGAAGCGTGACATGCATTTAACCTTTTCCTCGCTAGGGTATTTTTGTGAGAATATTTTACTCCCTCCCTTTTTTAATTATCCCCCCCTCCCCCCTCCCCATCTCCACCCAATGCGAGTGTAGCGTTGCGTAAGGAACTTTAATGAAATGCATCTGGTTCTGTTCTTTTCCCTGTCTTTTCGAGGCTTCGTATTTGGCTTGCTGGAAGTGCTTGAAGGAAGTGCTTGAAAGAGAAGGGAGTGTTATTTTGTGTGTGTGTGAAGCAGGTAGGGAGTGGAGGGGCGTTTGAATATCAAGAAACAGGATTAGATTTCAGCTGTTTAAATTAATTTGAAGCACCGTAGTTTCGTTCATCTCTCTCTCTCTCTCTCTCTCTTGTCTTTTTTTTTTTCTATTTTTTCCTTTTCTTCCCCCTTGTTTTGATGTTGTCTTTTTTCTACCCTTTAACAGATTCCACCCATGACCAGGGAGGAAAACCACTGGAGCCGGCAAAAGAGTTGTGGCAGCAAAAAAACAAAACAAAACAACAACAACAACAACAACAACAAAAACAACAAAAAAACAAAAACAAAAAAAACCCAAAAAACTGTGCCTCTGTGCCTGAAACAGTTTTCCAGAAATCTGTAGGATTTGTGATCGTATCAAGCAATGTCAATGAAAGTTCTTCTTTGTATATTTTCTTCTTTCTTCGAATTAAATTTTTATACTCTCTCCGGGTTTTGCAGTAAACTGAGACATCCTGATGATCACGAGATTTATGTTACTTGCGCAGGGCCCGTCTTGTAGCACGTCTTGCTAGTAAACATTCTGTGTCAAAGCGTCTGTGCCTGGAACCTCCACCTTGTAAAATTAAGTCAACTCAAATCAGTCTCTCCGAAAATAGTGCTTTGAGTGGTTTTGTAAAACGTGGAGAAAGACGTTTGAATATTAACGGGATTACGCCATAGCTGTTAAATTTGAAGCATTCAATTCAATTCATTTATTATCTCAATTTGGGCAATTTGTTATTTAACAGCGGCACGAAACACACATCACAGACCTCAACGACTAAATGCATAGGAGTCCCCCCCCCCCCCCACACGCAAACACACACACATGTATATATAAAAGTCATCAGCACATCACATACCTTAAAACCTAAATACATAAGAAACTGTTTGTAAATGAATAATTTATACATGAGGTTAGCGACCTTAACGGCTAAATAATTATATATAAAATGCCCCCCCCCCCAGTAGTACACACCCCCACACACACAGTAGTACACACACACACACACACACACACACACGTTGATCATCTGTGTGTGTGTGTGTGTGTGTGTTCAAACCCCGCACGGTTTTTGCGGAATACCCTGATTGACATACAGGGTGGTTTGACCTCACATATATCTAACAGGTTTTGGAGCATAGGTTTTATGTAGCCGGCAAACAGCATTTTTTTTCAACCTTGTTGCACAATCATGGTAATTAGACACGCAAAATCCGGATTCATTCTTTATCCTCAGAGTTTTCTTCTCATAGCTAGTTTGAATTTGTTGTTCCTCCAGATTTGGTTTTAGTTGCGTGCAGCAGACAACTGGTCCGACTAGATGGCATTTCTCTCCGTGGCCGTGCACATTTAATTCTGTGGTCGTGTATATTTAGCTCTATGACCCTGCATGTTTCAGCTCTATGGCCCTGCACCCGTAGCAATACGGCCCTGCACTCTTAGTTCTATGGCCCTGTGCGATTAGCTGCCCCACTGGGCAGGAGCCGGGATAGCCGAATGGTAGAACGTTGGACTCAATGCTCGGGTCGTGAGTTCGAATCCCGGCTGAGGACGGGTTGTGGTGACTACATTAGACTCGCATTACCTGCCCCTGTGTTTGCTATCACAGGGACTGGCGAACATCCTCTTTCGGAATTGTGGAAGTACGAACAGAATCACGTCGGGGTCACCAATTTAGTGATGCTCGTAACAGTACTCGTTCAATCTGATGGTTTAATACCTCAGAAACAGCACAAGAAAGAGAGGCGCTACAAACCTCCCAACACAATAATTCGAGAACGTCAAAGTGGCACGTCATCGGCGTCTGCAAAACTTTGTGCAACATTATTGTTGTGCATAAACGTCACCGCGCGTGATTCTGTTCGTACTTCCACAATTCCGAAAGAGGATGTTCGCCAGTCCCTGTGATAGCAAACACAGGGGCAGGTAATGCGAGTCTAATGTCGTACTTGTATGGAGCGGCACATTTGACAGTATTCAAAGTAACATCAAAGAATCAGGCATATCCACATCTTGTGTTACGAAGTGGTAAGTGTCCGTCGACCGTCTAAAAGCCGCTTTTGTGACACCACTTACCACTTCGTAACACAAGATGTGGATATGCCTGATTCTTTGATGTTACTTTGAATACTGTCAAATGTGCCGCTCCATACAAGTACTCCGCTAGGGAGGGGCTACTGTGGTGACTACATTAGACTCGCATTACCTGCCCCTGTGTTTGCTATCACAGGGACTGGCGAACATCCTCTTTCGGAATTGTGGAAGTACGAACAGAATCACGCGCGGTGACGTTTATGCACAACAATAAAATGTTGCACAAAGTTTTGCAGACGCCGATGACGTGCCACTTTGACGTTCTCGAATTATTGTGTTGGGAGGTTTGTAGCGCCTCTCTTTCTTGTGCTGTTTCTGAGGTATTAAACCATCAGATTGAACGAGTACTGTTACGAGCATCACTAAAGGGTATTTGTGCTGGCTTTTTTTATCGTTACCTCTGTCTTCGATATCACCCATACGTGATGAAAAAGGACGTTAAACTCCCACACACACACACACCAGCTCGTAACCCATCGGGCAGCCCAAATGGGTCTCCCCGTGGGCCAAATTGCACTGCATACCGGGATAGCTCTATGACCCTGCATGCTAGCTCTTTGGCCGTGCACGTTTAGCCCTGTGGCCGTGCACGATTGCATCTGAGGTCGTTCACGTTTAGCTCTCTTTACTTTAGATCTATGGCCATGCAGGTTTACCGTTTTTGCCTCCACAACAGGAAGGAGTGACAGGGACAGACCGGAGTCAATAAATCAGGTTCCTTAATGAGCGTGTGCTGAGGGGAGAGAGAGAGAGAGAGATTAGGGGGGGGGGAGGGGTAGGGGGGGGGGGGTAAACTTTAGTTGACTAGGAAGAGGTTTAGGTACATAGACCCAAGTGTCAGACCTGACCTTGAAACTACATACTACTTACATACCATTACAGTACAGACAGAAGAAGCATAAAAACAGGGAGTACTTACAAATTAGTATAAAGACACACGCCCTCCCCCCCCCCCCTACACTCACACACACACACACACACACACACACACACACACACACACACACACACACACACACACACACACACACAACATTGGTAAGTATTACTACAAGGACTAGTGCATACATGTGTTGACTGTTTTGTCTTTCAGCCTGTTACGGAACTGGCCTGCTGCCTGCCAATGACAGAGAGAGAGAGAGAGAGAGAGAGAGAGAGAGAGAGCAGAAATACAGAGACAAAGCCACATAGAGAGAAAAACGCAACAACTAAAAACAACAACAGTAATAACAATAACGACAACAATAACAATAATGTCAGCAATAACATCAGCAACAACAACACACAAAAAGAAAAAAAAACAGCAACAAGAACAATAACTGACAAGAAAAACAAACTGACAAGAAAAACAACAAGACAAACAACAAGAGAAACAACACAAAAAACCAACAACAAAAACAATAACACCCAAAAACAACAAGAAAAACAACAACAACAAAACAACAACTGAATCACCACAACAACAACCCCCGAAAAAAGAAAACGTTCACTTCGTCCCCAACACTGCAGAAGCAAGCATTAACTAAACCCATTCGTCTCCGCAAACTACATCTGTAAAGTGAAAGATGTACTGTTAGCCACAGTCTCAATAATACCTTCCCTGTCACATATAATTCCAGAGAAGCCCCGGAGGCGACCTACGCTTTGGCCCCAGTCGGATTTATGGCGTGACATTCCGTGTGAAGTCTAGCACTGATTTCCGGACAATTTGTGCGAGCATTGCATGTTAACATTTTGAATTTCCGCCGGGCCAGACAGGCGGATGGTACAAAAATTGAGTTAAAAGAATTACGCTGCTCCTATGCGATGTCGGTCTCGGTCTATCCTTTTTCTTAGACACGTCAAAAATGTTCACCTTTTTTCCGCTCGGGAATCGATGCTTGAGACGGCGCATAAACTGGATTTATTACGTCGAACAATGTACAATTAGATTTCGGTTCTGAGGGCTGGATTGTGAAGGCTTTCTTATCTTGTCTAGAGAAAATTGTCACCCAAAATGGCGAGCTTCAGGAAATCAGGTGTTACAGTGGTAAGGAGACATGTGACGGTAAAGGAAAATTGAAGTGTTGGTGCTTTGTGGTCGGGGATTTTGAGTCTCCTGAGTCTGAATAATAGACTTTGCGACATGACTGTTCTTTAGAATGATTAGGGGTGGAAGGGGGGAGGGGGCCGGGGTGAGGGGGGGGGGGGGTAGGAGTGGGTGTGGGGGACGGGGCGTAGTCATGTACCTCCATGAGTGACGCTTAATTGGTTGGTTGGAGTTCCAGTACCCCCGCCACAGGAATGATGCGAAACGGCCTTAACTCATTCGTGACGGGACACGTCTATCAAAGGTTCAGCCACGCATCGCCCACGGCTCGAAACAACTGAATTCTCCATCCATTTTTCATTAAGTACACAAATCAGTTGAAAATGCCAAGTGTGTGTGTGTGTGTGTGTGTGTGTGTGTGTGTGTGTGTGTGTGTGTGTGTGTGTGTGTGTGTGTGTGTGTGTGTGTGTGTGTGTGTGTGCAATGAAGCTTCCTAGAGATTGTTTTTGTTGCTGTTATTCTTCTTCTTCTTGTTTTTTGTTACACGTAGTCAGTTTAGGGTTAGAGTTAGGGTTAGGGTTAGGGCAGTTTCATGGATGGCGGCAGGCCCATGCATGGGTAGTGTTGAGGGGACGGCAGCGCCGGTCACAGTAGAGTTAATGAGCGGGTTACTATTGGGTGAAATGTGCAGCTACACTAACTGAACAGTCCACCTGAACACTATCCACAGGTCGGCAATACTGATGTATCCTTGACTGTGGTGGACACGTTACACACAACCAGTTACACACAACCAGTTCACACAACCAGTTACACACAACCAGTTCACACAACCAGTTCACACAACCGGTTACACACAACCAGTTACACACAACGAGTTACACACAACCAGTTCACACAACCAGTTACACACAACGAGTTACACACAACCAGTTCACACAACCAGTTATACACAAGCAGTTCTCCCAACCAGTTCACACAACCAGTTAGACACAACCAGTTCACACAACCAGTTACACACAACCAGTTACACACAAGCAGTTACACACAAGCAGTTCACACAATCAGTTACACACAACCAGTTACACACAACCAGTTCACACAACCAGTTACACACAACCAGTTCACACAACCAGTTACACACAACCAGTTCACACAACCAGTTCACACAACCAGTTACACACAACCAGTTCACACAACCAGTTACACACAACGAGTTACACACAACCAGTTCACACAACCAGTTATACACAAGCAGTTCTCCCAACCAGTTCACACAACCAGTTAGACACAACCAGTTCTCACAACCAGTTCACACAACCAGTTAGACACAACCAGTTCACACAACCAGTTACACACAACCAGTTACACACAAGCAGTTCACACAACCAGTTACACACAACCAGTTCACACAACCAGTTACACACAACCAGTTCACACGACCAGTTACACACAACCAGTTACACATAACCAGTTACACACAAGCAGTTCACACAACCAGTTACACACAACCAGTTACACACAACGAGTCACGCACAAGCAGTTCTCGCAACCAGTTACAACCAGTTCACACAACCAGTTACACACAACCAGTTACACACAACGAGTCACGCACAAGCAGTTCTCACAACCAGTTCACACAACCAGTTAGACGCAACCAGTTCACACAACCAGTTACACACAAGCAGTTACACACAAGCAGTTCACACAAACAGTTCACACAACCAGTTCTCACACCGAACCAGTTCACACAACCAGTTCTCACAACCAGTTCACAAAACCAGAGGAAACGGGCGGAGGGAATTTTGAGGGATGGAAAAGAAAATATAGAAATAATCAACCAATAAACAAAAACACGGAGTCACACAATCTACAATCAGTGTCTTTCTTCGCGAGCATCATTCGGTCAAAACCCACTTTTGCCCTGACTGCACCTTTAAAAAAAGCACCACCACCACCACCACCCCCCCCCCCCCAAAAAAAAAAAAAAAAAAAAAAAAAAGAGAAAAAAAAAGAGAAGGAATTCGCCAAAATCTCAATGGAGAGATTTACATAGATTTCCTACGAACGACAACCGCTCTCTTATGCAGGTACAGCTGGAGGGGGGGGGGGAGGCAAATCACGAAACATCTGCGGGTTTTATTTCTTCTTACTAGTTCTTAGTCAGCAGTTATAATTGCACATAATAATTGCACAAATAATCAGCAGTTGCTAAGGAGGCAAATTTGGGGACAAGACCCTCTTTACGTTTTCTTCGCCTGCCAAATTTCTTCCATTCTGCACCAACCACCTGGTGCAACTCGCAGTGTTTGTAGTTTTCCAGTGTCAGTTCTGTCGTTAGGTGGCTTCGAGCGACAGCAGAATTTTTTTTTAAATCAAAATTTAATTAAAGCGACAAAAACCCTAAGAAAATGTCAACAATCGAGAAGAGAGACAGGGGGTTGGGGGGGTTGCGATTGGATACTAGGGGGGGGGGGGAGGGAGAGAGAGAGAGAGAGAGAGAAGAGAGAGAGAGAGAGAGGAAAAATCTCTGCTCAGAGATCGGCAGGGGGAAAAATAAAGGACGGAAATTGGCCAAAACAGACCCAAGGGAAGCGGGTTCAGAACTCTCATACACGTTCCTTGAATGCATTGCCTTCATTGATCGAATCTTGAACAAGATAAGGACGACAGACGCTGGCTAAAAAACATCTAGGCAATGGGCAGCTAAGAGACAGAGGACAAAAGTAAGATCCATAAGATGAGACAATTCTAAATATTCAAAGTTTAAAAAAAATGACCCGCACGCACTCACAAGAGACGTCAGAAATCTAACTCACGATTTGATTTCTCACAGTAAAAATGAAATTGTCATTTTCTTAGTTTTTTTTTTTTTTTGGGAGGGGAGGGGAGGGGGGGGGGGACAATGCACCTCTCGGATCACATTGTACCCAAGTTTTAGAGTCTCTGACCATAATGTAGCGGAAGCGGGGTGGAGGGTGGGTGTTCGGGAGTTTAACGTCCTTTTCCACCACGTAAGGGTGATATCAAAGACGGGACAACGGGGAAAAGGCCAGCACAAATATTTGGCCCCGAGCCGGGGCTCGAACTCACGACCCAAGCATTGAGAGTCCAACGCTCTACCATTCGGCTATCCCAGCTCCCCTGCAGCGGAAGCACTTCGTCTCAACACTTCTACGTCTCTTCTTCGTGCATGGTCTGGGGTGAGATTTATTGAACTGAACTGAACTGAAACTCAAAGTATTTTAACCATTTCAGCCCTGAAGCAATCTCAATAACGATAACGCTCTCTGCCTGGGAGTTTTTCCAAGTGTGCTAGATCTAAAGCTGGGCTCTTGCATACAAAACCCTATTTCTCAAGAAGTATTGGATCCATCCTATAGGGGAATCTTCCACTGTGCAGAGCGTATGAGAGTCGGTCACGTGCACGCATATCATTGTTAGGGTCTGCGAGACCGTAGGTGATACGGTGGCAGGGCTGAAAGTGTTAATAGCACATTTTGTACCGAGCGTGAGTATCCCTCGTTGTTGACTCTTTTTCGGTTCTGGCCCTGCATGCGAAACTCAGGCAAGATTAACGGTTCCTTGACGGTTCTTACTGCAGCGAACACGAGTATGATCAAAGTGCAACACTCGCACTAAGCTAAATTTAAAGACATGCAATCATGAACGATTTTTTTTTTAGTTGCACAACCCCAATGAATTGAGTTAAAGACTCAATAGCATAAAATCAACTATGCTTAACATAAGACTAATCTTTGTAATCGCAATAGCGTTAGGTAATGAAAAGAGTTGAGGTTTAATAATAATAATAATAAGGATTTGTCTGGCGCCCAACCTCCTGGAGGAGCTCTGGGCGCCTCACAATAGTGGAGTGGCAATACATACATATGAGATACACATGAAATAAATGTCACATTACATACACATGAAATACATGTCACATTACATACACATGAAATACATGTCACATTACATACACATGAAATACACGTCACATACACGTTACATACACACAGCTATGATACATCCTAACACGGCACCGTAAAATGACAATGATGGTGACAGTGATGGTAAGAAGTTAGTCTGTATAAATACAGCCGAAAGAAATGGGATTTCAAACCGGTTTTAAAGGAGTCAGTTGACTCTGCATGGCGAACATGGTAAGGCAGGCTGTTCCAGATGACTGGGCCGTGGCTTAGGGTTACGTTAGGATTCTAGTTAAATCTGGAACGTTCTGCTGGGTCATAACTGCGAAGTTTGGTTACCCAACCTTAACATGTTTACAATCTATAACAACACTCGGAATTACAAGATGACCTTTGACTTTTTACGAGTGTACCTTCCACACTGTATACTGAGTTTCAGAACATTACAACGAAGGTGAGAAGTTTCGATCGTCACCGGATCTGAAAAAGTTTACAAACTCTGGCAATTTGAAAACAACAATCGGAATTAGCCTTTCCTATTTTACCAGCAGTAGATTCCTGTGGGTTTTCGTGGCATTGCTTAAACTAGAATCGGATTACATTAATTCTGTATTTTAAAAAAATGATTACCTGAAGAGAGATTGGTGTCAGATTAGCACAGATCTGATTTCTGAAAATTCAATCATGTGATTAGTTTTTCTCTAAATTCTAATTTGGTTCTTGCTTTTTTTTTCTTTTCTGTTGGGAGCGGCGACGATGATTAAATTTACTGTTATTAACCTTAAAAAAACTCTTAAAAATGACAGACAGATCTGACAAACATGTTTCTCTGCATGCTTGAAAATTATTCAGAAATCTCACGAGCGCTTTTAGGTCTGTCCTCTTGACAAGGAAGTCATTTCCAA
The DNA here is from genome assembly GCA_018292915.2 of Batillaria attramentaria. NCBI lineage: Eukaryota > Metazoa > Mollusca > Gastropoda > Batillariidae > Batillaria > Batillaria attramentaria. The sequence goes on along the minus strand of JACVVK020000162.1, from coordinate 238,723 downwards.
GTTATTTTATGACTGGAAAGGTCAGTCAACTCGACTCCCACTTTGCTGGAACCCTAGACTCAATCACAGACATAATTCCAAACTTTCTTGCGACACTTTGGCCTTGTCTGTTTACGAGGCTTCACGCCGCAGTGTTGTTTGCTAAAGGTCATTTGACAGGATTCTCCTGCGTACTGTTGGGGATTTACAGCGAAATGGTCTGACTCAAAAGTTGTGGAAGCCATTATTTTTTTTTCTCACCCGTTCTTAGTTGTTTTCCCAAGGACCAATGAACGGAAACATTTTGTGGTTTGTTTACTTCGGTAAGTCTTGGTTTGGAGAGGAAACCAGTTTGTTTGTGACGTACATTCGCCGTTAATTTTCAGAAGTTGGGGCGTGATGTGGTAGGGGTACGAAGGTCAATAGTTCTGCGACAAACTGTGGTTTTTTGTTTTCTCCTTTCGACCCCCATCTCTCGAACAACAACAACAACAACAATTACATCGGCTATCCCTCAACTCAAGAATGAGGGAAAATGAAACCTTTACCGTTGTTGCGGGTGGGTGGGTGTTTGGGGGTTTAACGTCTTACTGTTGTTGCAGAATGTGATATTATGCTGATGTTAGCAGCAAATTAAAATTAAAATATCTTTCTGGTCGCAGTTTGGGCAATTTGTTGTTAGTGTTAAAAAGAAATAATAATAATAATAATAAGCAATATAAATTACTACATGTAGAATGATTACGTTTTGCCCAATACCGGGTCAGTCTGATTTCTTTAGAAGGACACAATTGGTAATGTTTGAACTGAATTCACTATGCAATAATAATAATGGGTATTTCAGGGACGCCCTCTCTCCCGCAGGAGCTCAGGGCGCCTTATAGTCAACACGCACTCACTCACACAGAAACGGAAACACACGCAACATTCCTTCACACATACAGTTAACTACAAACACATAATGTGCAGCATCATACACGGTCTCCGCTGCCCCCGGCACACACACACACACACACACACACACACACACGACCAGCAAGATGATGATGTGGCGACAGCTATTGGTTAAGGGCAGTGAAGAGATGGGTTTTCAGATTTTGCTTGAAGGATGGTTTTGTGTCTGCATATCTGATTGATGCTGGGAGATCATTCCAGCAAGTCGGACCCTGGTATGTAAAACTACGCTGACCAAAGGTCTTTGTTCTGACTTGAGGGATACGGAGTTTCCGAGTGTCGGCAGCAGAACGAAGTATGTACGCCAAAAGTGCCATAGAATCATTAATTTTTGCAACAACATCAACCCGTCCGCTGATCAAACAAACAAAGATACACTTCTTTGGCCACCACTTCCGCTGTCAAAACAAAATTATGTGCTTTTATTTGCAAATACCCGACCAATCAGCCAAGTAACAACAACAACAGCGTAAACGCCTAGAAACCAAGCAACCCATCTAATTAAACAAAGTACCTCTTTGTCAATAGCTTTTGCTTTCACGTTAATTTTGTCATCGAAGACACCCATAGTAGAGGACAAAGTGAGATCCTTAGCAGATAAATAGGACATGCATTGCTAAGTTTAAACTGTTCATGTCTCTACCATGCTCCCTATGTCATCCTGACCTAGACACTCATCGTAGAGGACAAACTGCAGTGAGATCCTTTAGCATTCCCAGCAGATAAATAGGACATGCACTGCTAGGTTCAAGCTGTTTGTGTCTCCACCATGCTCTCGATAAGTCATCTTGACCTAGACACCCATCGCAGAGGACAAACTGCAGTGAGACCGTTAGCATCCTCAGCAGCGAAATTGGGACATCCATTGCTAGGTTGCCTAGCTCTCGAACTGTTCCCGTCTCCACCGTGCTCTCTACACAGACTGGGAGGAAGCTCTCTTGCCTGCAATAACCATATTGGACTGTCCCTGATCCGGGGGGATATTTGTTCTCCATACACGAAACCCAAACCGAAGCCAGACGAATGCCTATCTATTTAAGTGAAAGGCGAGAAACCTTGGGCGATGTTATTAGTCTAGCAATCAGTTAGCGATCCGCCCATTGGCTGCGACGGAAACCGGGGGTGATATTTCTGGCTCGATATCCCATGGCCAGAGCTCATCGTTAAAGTTTGCATTGGGTTGGGGGGTCTTTCGTAACAGCTCAGGAGTGGGCAGTGTGAAGCTTTTTTTTTTTTTTTTTATCTCGGTGTTTTTTTGACCAAGCTCGTGTGCTGACCCAGTATTCGTTTCTTTTGAATTCTGTTTCTACAGAAGCTTCTAACGGATAGGTTAAAATAAAAAAAATAAAAACTCATTTCTTTCACTGGCACTGTCATACTTTACAAGGAAAAACGATACGGGCTGACTCTACAAGAAAAAGCATGACAGAAGAGTGGGGGAGAGCGCACAAACAATTCTGTGTTCATCAAACTGGCTGTGTCTGCCCTCAGAGTCGGCCCAGTACCGCTGAGAAGCGGCGAGTATTTATGAAGGAGAATGTTAGACAAGCAATTAGTTGTGTAAGCGTCGGGGGGAGCATGGCTTCCATTGCTAAGGGATGAAATATCGGACACGCTGTGGACATTTTCAATTATGCATGGCGGACGCCCATCAGTGCAGCTCGATGCCGAGTCACGTGCCAACGTGATGGTGGCTTTTGTTGATCACTCATCCCCCCCAATACCCCCACCAACTCCCCCCCCCCTATCCCCCTACTCCTCTCTGTCTCTCTCTCTGGTGTGATGTGGTACGATGTGCGTGCGTGCGTGCGTGCGTGCGTGCGTGCGTGTGTGTGTGTGTGTGTGTGTGTGTGTGCTGTCCTTACTTAGTATCTCCTTTTTTTACCAGTAGTATTAGCTCATGTAGCGTAGCAACGGCAAGTTTTAAGATTGGTATGTATATGCCTGTAACTTCTACCGTTGTAAAATAAAGGTGGTTGTTCTTGTTCTTCTTCTCCCCCTTTTCCCGTCCCCACTCCACCACCTTCCCCATCCCTTCTTTCTGTCAGTAGCATATTAACCCCGCAGTGCGGACCTGGGAGAACCTACTTGAGGATGAACTGCACTCTAACATGGAATGCCCGTTATTTCAAACTAAAAGGCAGTTGTTGTTTTTTTTTTAACCGTACACGTTTCGCAGAACAGTTTCGTCATTCAATTTTTGTAGATTCATGTCACCAGACACATTATATCAAAGAAACCAATATAAAATCTTGCCAAGTTCATTAGAAACAGTAAAATCGTATGAAATGTCCGTTAAAGCCATAATTATGGTGTACATGCATGATTGGATGATGGTGTTACGTGTGTATGTATATCTCGGATTGAAATTGATGTGCGTTCTGTTATGTTGTGACTTGTTCAGCTGTATTTTGTATATTGTTGTACTTTGTTATCACGTCCTGATATAGCAGCACGCACAAGATGAGCTTTGAGAAAATGAAGCCAACAGACTACTCACTAGGCTACAGGCAACAGTCGGTCCAACCCTGTTCCGGGTCCATCCATAACTCTAGGCCCCTGCGACGACGGCCAGGCCGGGCTAACCGAGACCAAGCCGAGCTAAGTGATACTTAGGAAGGAAAAAACAAAAATACTCGGTGACAAGGAAAGTGGACAGTTGCGAACAACTTTGAGGTCGCCGTGTTATTTCAAAGTGTGCACAGAAGCGGTGAAAACTGTCGCATTCACCAGCACAGTTCATTCTCAGTCTGTTTCGAGAGTATTGCCTGCATGACTTATCTCCCTTGCCGCAACTAAACACGCATTTTTCGTGGCAGAGCACAAAGCTGCTATGAAAACTGCATGCATGCTGCGGGTCTGTGTATGCACGGGGGAGGCAATAATCTCTAAACAGGCTGAGAATGTACTGTGCTGGTGGGACCTCAAAGTTGTTCGCAGCTGTCCACTTTCCTTGTCACCGAGTATTTTTTTTTTCCATTTTAGGTATCACTTAGCTCGGCTCGGTCTCGGTTAGCCCGACTTGGCCGTCGTCGTGGGGGCCTAGAGTTATCGACGGACCCAGAACAGGGTTGCAGTCGGTCCAGCACTGAGACAGGCAGCGGTGGAAGCTATCGAGTGCAATTCTCCGCAAAGGCCGAAGGATCTTGTGGAGACTGCGATGTGGTAATAAAAACACGCAAATGAAGACAGATGGAAACAAAGGTTTCATTTTCTTGCTGGAAAGTGATAGGGGCTGAATTAGTGGACTCGAAACAGAAGCAATTGAAAATTTATTAGATTTGGGGGTTTAGAGGATTTCCAATTTACGTCATTGAGGCTAAGGAAGGCATCAATTATCACTTTTTCATTCACAGAGAGAGAGAGAGAGAGAGAGAGAGGGGTGTAGGAAGTTGTTGATCAAAGAACCATGTTTTTAAACTTGTCACTGGTAAATCGAGATCTACACGTAAAAACTTCTACATCGACATTAAAAGAGTAACTAAACACACACACACACACACACACACACACACACACACACACACACACCACACACACACAACACACACACACACACACACAGAGAGAGAGAGAGAGAGAGAGAGAGAGAGAGAGAGAGAGATGTCTCGCTAAATAGGATTTGCTAAAAGGATTTCCGGGAGAATATTGTTTGAAGCTTTCCCTCAATCACTGTCGCCACATTCTTTGTGTTCGTTACCTTGCCTTGGAAAGAAGCTGAAGATCTTTGGAGAGAGAAATTAAATGGATTTGCTGTTTGAAACGACAAGGCTGTTTGTTTGTTAAACACGTTTAACAAAAAACAGCAAACTGATAAAATGAGAACGGGGCAAATAAAAAGAGCTATGGAACTGAGAAGCAAACAGGATTTGTTAAAAGGAAATTTCAAACACACACACACACACACACACACACACACACACACACACACACACACACACACACACACACACACACACACACACACACACACACATATCCCATGAAATGGGTTTGGAATCAAAATAATGTTCCTCTGTATTATCTTCGCGTATTTTTTTCCGAATGTACCTGAATACCTCTAAAAATGCTGTAACAAGCTTGTGAGAACAGCGTCTTCCCATGGCTGTGTACTCAGACTAAACAGGAGATTTTCATGAAAAGAGGCTTCCTAAACAAATCCTATCGATAACAAGAGATGGATTTGAATGCTCCTTACTACTATTGTTGAAGGAACATGTATTGTGTGCGATGTGGCAGAGTAAAAAAGTCAATAGCTGAAACTGCGACTTCGTAAAACACCGCTGAACAGCATCAATGTTTAAAAACAGCGCCAGGCGGTTTATCAACAAAATAACTGATGGCATGCCGTGAAAACAGTAATGTTCTGAATCAATACCAGCCTCTGTTTCCATCTGTCTCTCTTTCAAGTGTCGCCATTTTGACATTCCATCCATTTTACTCCCTCTAAATGTTACTTTGTTTGCCATATTTCGAGTCGTCCGGTAAATAGACAACCTCAGAGGACAAATGCGCATGCGTCGACGGCAGCTTCCGGCCTGACACACTCTCATCAAAATTTACGCCTCTTGCAGGAGGCATCGCTTGCGCAATTCGACACAATAGATCTGTCTTGTGCTAACACGTACCGATAGCTAATAATAATAATAAATTTCATTTATATAGCGCACTTCTCAGATACAGTGACTCATTGCGCTAACACCGTCACTCATACACATTCACACTATACAAACACGTCAATCAGTACATATTACACATCACACAATACAAAGACACATCAGTTGAAAGCCTGTTGAAAAAGGTGCGTTTTCGTCCAGATCTAAAAGCTGATAGAGATGGTTGTTGTCTCAGCCCCATAGGCAGAGAGTTCCAGACTGTAGGGGCGGCAAAACGGAAACATCGTTCACCATAAGTTTTCAGGTTTATCTTAGCTAATCTCATGGCTAAAATCAAGGAGGCATATTGAAGCATCATGGAGTGTTTTTGGAGCCAAACACGATGGTAATGGAGACTTCAGCAAATCCCATTCTGACTACCAGATATCAGCTAGCGCTAGCAATGTTTCAGCAGTATATGTTGCATTTTACATGGTGATAGCTTTGTTCTGAACTAACACTTGACAATCAGAACTTCAGGGATCGTTAACTGTGCAAGCTTTCATAGTGAATCTGCACACGCTTCAATGACTAAAACAGGCGCAAGCACAACTTGTACTCTCTCTCTCTCTCTCTCTCCTCCCTCTCTCTCAGTGTGTGTGTGTGTGGTGTGTGTGTGTGTGTGTGTGTGTGTGTGTGTGTGTGTGTGTTGGTGCGTGTGTGTTATCATTATCCATTTATTCATTCATTTTTATTCTGGTGAGAATTGCAACATCTTGAGAGTAAGGTCGGAATTATGCAGCATGGCATTCACTGCCAAAGGATATAACCGCCTTGGATTCGACAAGCACATGGGCCGTTTTACCATCTGAGGGTAGACATACTGACAAGCTGTATGTAGTCCGTACACTTGTCTTTGGACGCGCATGATACCTGGGCCCCATAAAAGAGCGTCTTCTAGGTTCTCAATAGGCACGGCTATTTTCTGTACCCAGCCACAACCGAGCTGCTTGGGCGTCGGACTATCAATGCTCGGGTCGTGAGTTACAATCTCCGCTAGGGAGCCGAATATTTTTTCTCTCTTTTCCCTCTTGTGCACGTCTGTTACGTCGCTAACTGCAGACTGTCGCTAACTGCAGAAAGTTGTAGGCGCATGTGGGAAATAAGGAGCGCTCCCGCACTCCTCATCTCGTTATACACATTCCGGCGAGACCGCTGTCGTCTGCTGCAATGCCTTTTCTCTCTCCTTTGCCCCAGCGATCTTACACACCCTTTTATTATACTGAACAAGGCTTTTGTCGGATTAGCAGCTGCAGCGAAAACAGTAGAAAATCTCTGTGATTTCTCTGTGAAATCTGCGGATTTCCTCTGCCTCAAATCAACGTGCCTGTTACCTCGCGCGCACTCGAGGTCAAGGTCAGCACCGCATTAGTTCGGGAGTTCTCATTAAATTATCACAGAACGCAAATTATTAAACTACATTATGTAGTTTGTTATGTAGTTTTCTGCTTTTATTGATCAACAAATCCTTGCGAGTCAGCATTATCATTGTGATTTAATTACCAAATTAGTGATGTATCCCAGTCATCATCAGTTTCTGCGATCTGTCTGCAGTTAGCGACAATCTGCTGTTAGCGACGTCACACACCGTCTTTAGATGCATCCCCATCGCGCCTATATCGTTGAGGTGAAAAAAATGACATCAAAGTACTAATAGCTAGTAATTTGGTGAAATATGACGTCAAAGTAGCATGTTATGTGGAGAGAAAAGAATGACGTCAGCGTTGCAAGTTATGTGTTGACAAAATGACGTCAAGGTAGTAAGTCATGATGTGGAATCTGACGTCGAAGTAGCAAGTTTTATGATGGTGGCGAACGCCGTCAAAGTCGCTAATTGAAAAATGACGCAAGAAATGTGGTGGAAAATGACGTCAAACAACCAATCAGCCAACCCGTCCGTGTCGCTGTCCTTTTGCTGTCAATGACCATCGAGTCTGAATACAGAAGTGAGTGAGGGCACGGACCGGCGCCCAGATTATCAGAAGCCCTTGAGGCCTGGTCGCTCTCAATATGAGAATATTCCAGACAGATTGACGTGGTGATATAAGTGTATCTTGGGATTACAGAGAACAGAATAATGATTCTGCACTTATTGTTGGAAGGTTGGCGGATTGGAGGGGGTATGTGGAGGGAGGGGGGGGGAGGGGAGCGCTTAAGCCACAGGTATGTTTTCCCTATTTTTTTTTTTCGGTTTCTCTGCATATTTATTTCTCTACAGTTTTTTTTTTTTTTCTCCTCGAGCCTCTTCTAGCAGTTTTATAGCTTACACTTTTTTTTTTTTTTTGCTTTGGGTCTTTTCTTTCACTTTCTTGACACGAGATTCGTAACTCAAGATTTTTCCCCCCTCAGAAATTCCGAGTCTGTTTTTGCCTTATCCGGAAATTTAGCCAGAGGCGAGAATCCTTTTCTGTCCCTCTCGCCATCCACCCCCCCCCTCCCCATCCCTATCCCCACCCCCTACCCCTTTCCAGCCGCTCTTCCCCTCTATCCCCTTCAATCACCCACCCCACGTCCGTGTCGCTGTCCGTTTGCTGTCTGTTGGGTGACATCTTCCAAAGACAGTTCTAAACTCCCGTGCAGAGCCTCATTTTTTTTTTTTTTCGCTCTCCAAATACATGTAAAGTCTTCTTGTAGGAGAGAGAGAGAGAAGAGGGAGAGGGGGGGGGGGCGTTCCTTTAGTTACCCACTGTTTTCATATTCAAATGTACGCAGAGGCAAGGGAAGACAATCCCTGGAAGGGAGATAAATGAAGTCCATCATTCCCTTCCCTCGAGACACACACGCCGCAATGTCCGAATTAGGCGTCCGCGGGTTAAAAGTGCGGAGCGATTTGGAGTCTCCTTTCTTGCATCTCGTTACAGCATCTCGTTTTAGAGTCTCACGGCGTTAGACGCTATTTCTGTGACGTTAAATTGGAAGTTATGTGTTGCATTTTTCTTTTTCATTTCTCTTTTTTTAGGGGGGGGGGGGGAGGATGGCGGGGGGGGGGGGGTGAATTGGGGAGGGGCGAGGGATGGTAGGGAGGATGAAGTGGGTGGGGTGGGTATATGAGGTACGTTTTTCTTCCTCATTTATCCTTTTTTGCGGGGTGGGTGGGGGGTGGGGGCGGGGGAAGAGGTAGGTTTTTATTTTTTATTTCTCCTTTTTTTTGGGGGGGGGGGGAGGGGGGCGGGTAGGGAGGAGGAGTGTGTGTGTGGGGGGGGGGGGGGGGGGGGCGGGGGTGTATGAGGTGCGTTTTATCCTTGCATGGCTTGCCACTGTCGAAATTTATCAGGACAAGGTGATTCGCTTCAGATGAGACTTGTCAGCTTCAAATATTTTTGTCTTCACTCTTGGGAGTTCTTTGTGACACTTTTTTTTTTTTTTAAATTCCCGATGATCGACATATTGGAATTTGACAGCAAAAGAAAAAAAAAAGTTCGGCTGGCAGTAGAAGTAAGGAAGAAATAAAGAGAGAGGACACAGTAGAACTGAGAGAACAGATGCGTCTGTGGATTCCACGAATGGGGTGGGGTGGGTGTTTGGGAGTTTAACGTCCTTTTCCACCACTTAAGGGTGCTGTCAAAGACGGGGAAACGAGCAAAAAAAAAAGCCAGAACAAATGTTTGGCCTCAGCCGGGATTCGAACTCACGACCCCGAGCATCGAACGCCCAACGCTCTAGCATTCGGCTGTCCTGGCTCACCGTTGTCTTTGGGAAGCCCACTTATGCAGAAGTAGCGTTAGTTCGGGTCACGTAGTAACAACTACGCAAAATGTAGTACACAATTTTAGACCTATTTTAAATTTGAGTGCAGAATAATAAATGGCAATCTTGGGCCTTTTGCTGGCTTTGTAAATAAGTTTCATGCCAGGTAATAGTAAAAGTAGAGAAAAATGAGCCTGGTTTGTGGACTGTTTGTATTCATGCGCGGCTGGAACAGGAGCTAGCGGACGACAGAGGAATGAGGGCGTATGTGATCGCTGCTAACGGAATAAAACGGAACATCGGAATTTGTTCAGATTTACTCTACACATGAGTCTTTGGCTGATGGATTTTTTTGTGATTTTTTTGGTGAATTTTAAAGTATTTCTAGGGTGTCATACGCGACGTTATGTAGCGTTATATAGCGTTCTCTTGAAATTTGCATCAGTGTCCTGTAGCCTAGAACCATTTTGTCCGTTTTTCGTTGAACTAAGGACAGCTTTTTGTTTGTTTTGTTTGTTTGTTTGTTGTTTTTGAGGAGGCAATGTTCCCCCAGTCTTGGTATTCCCTTCACCTCAGTATTTCATTTTCTGTCTCTTTTTCTGTACTTCTGCCTGTCTTCCTCTGTCTTCCTCTCTTTCATCGTTAAAAAAACCAAACATCTCTCTCTCTCTCTCTCTCTCTCTCTCTCTCTCCCTCTCACTTGCTCGCTCGCTGTCTCTTCCATTATCACCATTTTACGTGGCTTTCTTGGCCGTATAAAAAGTTTGATGACAGGGTTTTCCCCGCGAAATCAAATCGGGCGGAAGAACACAAAGACTTTAATTTCCAGCATGGACGTAAAGTTAAAAAAAGACAGAAAACGAGAATGGCTTTTGTGACTTTTTTTTTATTTCTTCCTTTCTGCCTTCCCCTTTTTTGTTTTCTATTTCAGGATGGGCACAGTCCCAGAGTATTTGAAATGTGTTTCAAACGTAGACTGTAACAGCCGAGTCAGTGCCCCCTCCCCTTTCCCCCACCACCTTTCTCTTGCCCAAAGCTGTCCTAGAGAATTTTCTTAATCTTTGTTATGCAAATTTGGTGTCACGTGACTGGAATGAGATGCATCAGAAGACTAGGTGCCCCTGTGGTGTGCGTGATCTGTAGGGCTGAGCTGGTGTGGTTTGCCCTTTAGTACCATTTGCTTCTCGTGTAAATGCCCTACGGTATGGCGACTGCACCATTACCACACACTAGGTAACCTCATCCAAACCCTAACCCCCAAGACTGCAAACTATACTGAGCATTGGTAGGCATGCACTTAAAGATCTAAGCTCCCAACAAAATGCTTTCCGAAGTGCGGAAAAAAGTTTACAGAGTCGACCGTGCAAGCACAGTCAACTCTGTCACAGTTGCAGAGTTTTCAGTCCTTCGGGGACCCTTATAAAACCAGAGCACGAGTTTGCCTTGGCATTATTTGGCTTTTGGTCAGTGAGCGAGACACATCGCTACAGTGTCTAGCGGATGTTGAATGTCGCACGATCTTTCTCGCTCAGTGTCAAAACGCAAACTGAGCTGTAAAATCAGGCTGCCCTTGGCTTTTACTGGTTTTTCAGGGACGCTGAAAACTCTGCAACTGTGACAGAGTTGACTGTACTTGCACGGTCGACTCTGTAAAAAAAATTTCACACTTCGGAAAGCTTTTTGTTGGGAGCGACACTCAGAAGACTGTAACTTGTCACGCGTCTTTTCGGTACGTTGCTTTTGTCAGTGTGGAAGCGCCACAGACGTAAAGAGATAGACGCACCGCCGCACGCTGCCACCGCTGCTTGCGAGTGTCGCTATCGCGGCCATCTTACTAATACCAGAACTCAGAGGCTCTTTGTGTAGGACGCCTCGTTAGAAATACAAAGTTCTTTAGAAAGACGTCATCAGAAATGTGACGTAAGATAAAAGCGGACCAATGCTATGCGCGCTATGTAAACAGCTGATAGCGTCTGGCCAATGCTATGCGCACTATGTAAACAGCTGGCACTTCCAGGTACTAGCAACATGGCGCGCGGCGGCGTCACTTTTCCGGCACCGCGGTGCGTCTGTCTATATACGTCTGTGGGAAGCGCTCAGCAAGATCTCTGAACCTGGAACCATTGACATGCAGGCAATGTCTGATTGACAGGTCATGCTAGCCAATCAAAGTGCGCGAACGACTGACGTACCTCCCACAAACAAATCGCACGTGCGGTTTTGTTTGTCGGAGTGTGTGCGTGCGTGCGTGCGTGCGTGCGTGCGTGCGTGTGTGTGTGTGTGTGTGTGTGTGTGTGTGTGTGTGTGTGTGTGACAAAGAGATCAGATGATAAAAACACGTGCGCCCCGCGCAGTTGCCGTGGAGGATTTGGCTTGTCGGAGGTTTTAGTGGCTACAGTCCTGTGGGCTACATGTTAATTACTTGCTGAATTTTTATCTCCTGAGTCAGCGAGTATCGGACTATTTTCACGGACTCTTGATGCTTGACGTCCCCACGCCTCTGGGGAGAGACTAGAGAAGGAATGTTTTCCGTGTTTGGCTGCAGACTATCCACAATTATTCATATTTCGCCCGTTGCTGAACGTGACTGATGTACTCTTCTTAGCATCAACGGTCAGTGACTTTGTGAACTGACGGAAATGTAGTTCGACTGGGTATTAACGACATGCCTACACGCCCATCCACAACATGATTCTTATTAATTTAGTTTTGTTATTGTTTGTGAAAGAACTTGTAAACTGAAAGATTTGTGACTGATTTGTTGTTACTGCCACCACAAAATTTTTGTTTATTGACAGCAATAATTACGACGAAGACATATTTTTGAAGCTTGTAGAACACCCCCCCCCCTCTCTCTCTCTCTCTCGCTCTTATAACCGATGCACTCTTTTTTTGTTTTACATAAGCAGCTTGTTTAGTAACATCTTGCTGATGCTGGATTCCTATACATCTTTTCTTCGACGTTTTGTTGCTCTTGCTTGTTTTGTACGAATCTCCTTGATTTGCCTCATAGAATCGGGTTTAGTGTAGTCTTAATACATTGTTGCATAGTCCATGGTAGTGTTAGCAGGACAGTGTACAAGAGAGGCCTTCCTGTGACTAACAACTCTGTCCTGAAGTAAAGGTTTCATCATCATCATCCTCTCTGTCTCTCTCTCTCTCTCGCCAGGCCTCCAGATCCACTTGCGTTATGAAGCATCAGCTTACCATTTCTAACTTTAATGGCGTTTGGCTGTTTCGAAGCAAGAACTCATGTCATAATTTGAGCTTCGTCGTCGGAATGCAGCTATATGAACGCACCTTAAATTGAACCCAAAATTTCCATTGTTGCGACCGGAATTTTCTGTATAAAGTTTGCACTTCACGCGTGGCATGTTTTGACTGAGAGCTGAGAGGAAGTGATTTCAACTGACGAAAACAGCACAATGTTGGCTGCTCCTTTTCTTTTCCTCACACACGTGCCAACTGCTTTTTCAAGTGACATTTAGCGGGTTACCGAACTGTACGATCCTTCATCACGTGTTGCAGTCAAGCCGGACTTGGAGCGTTTCCAGTGCTGCCCGCTGCTAGTAGTAGGTTAGAATCAGAATCAGAATTGTTTATCGATAGGCCTTAGGCCCATTCAAAGTTGAGAGTGACATCCAGACATTCTTATTCACATCAATTCACATGAAATAACCAAAGTGCAAAATAAAGTATCTCAACTAAGCTGAGCAACTGTTGTCTTTTTCTTAAAGCTAGAAAAATATACGTTCTTAACTGTATAATAGTTACTTGAGGCCATTAGCAAAGTGAGTCGAGAGCTGCTTGGATGGTTCCAGTATTTTCTAGGACAAACGAAATTTAAATAGCTGAGCTGACCCTTCGCACCACGTGATTGTAATGTGTTTATGTCAAGTGTGTGAGAGAATGCGTGTGATTCACGTGAGCGTGCGTGTTGGGTTCAGTTCGCGGCGCTTTGAGCCGATTCATGAAATTGGGTAAAGCGCCTATACAATACTCATTATTATTATTATTAATACCTTGCCACAGAAAGTGCACCCTCTCCCTAAACACTGGCTGGAGACTGTACATTCTGGTTCACCGTCAACCAGTGTGCCAGCACGCACACAATTCTCTGACAACGTCAACAAAGGCTGGGTGCACGTCGATAAAGGCGTCATTAACTCGGAAATCTAGAAACATTATTTATCGACACTTTCCGCCTCCTGCACAAAAACACCATCAGCCCCATGGCTCTGTCTTTTTTTCTTTCTGTCGACACGGTTCATTGATCCGATGAGTGTGGGGGAGCAGGGAACGTGACGTATACGAGTGTGAAACACTGGAACCTGTGAAAGAATGGAATCATGTAGCTGTGGGTGGGTGTTTTGAGGTTGGGCGTCCTTTTCCACAACACTGCATAGTTTAATAACGCTGTATGCACCATCCAGAAGGCTCAGTCTAGTGTTCAGGGGTTGGACGTCCTTTTCCACCACACTGCATGTCTTGCCAGTTTACTGACTGTATACACCATCCACACAGCTCTGGGTCCGCATGTAAAAGTCGAGGTTAATTTAACCCACGGCTAGGGGCCTAACCCAGACTAGGACAAAAGAAACTCAAGAGCAAAATTAAATGAAAAAGGAAGCGAAGACAGGAACAAAAATTCCTTCTGTAACAGCTTAGGCACCTTGCTGGAATGGGCCCGCTTCTTGATTTAAAACATTCTTGATTCTTGAAAACAACAACAACAACAACAAAAACCAGAAAATATAACCCTAGAGCTAGTTTAGTTCGAGGTTAGACTCAAACCCAGGGCTAAAAGCCCTAACCTCGACTGTTACATACGGGCCCAGGTCTTGAGCTGACTCACGTGTCCTCCGTGTACCAAGTGTTAGAACAAAGACATACGGGCAGCGGTCGTTTTCGCACCAAGGACCCACCCTTTGGAACACTGTCCCCAAAAACATAAGGCATATAGATTCGGTCCCCACCTTTAAGGCTGCAGTCAAAACACACTTGTTCTCAGCCCAGCAGCAATGTCGGAGGGATTGACGGAACTCTCTCTCTCTCTCTCTCTCTCTCTCTCTCTGTGTGTGTGTGTGTGTGTGTGTGTGTGTGTGTGTGTGTGTGTGTGTGTGTTAGACAGTTATTTTATTGTAATTCATTTTATTTTATCTTATTGTTCTTAACTTTGTAAGCCCTCAGAGCTCGATGAGTATAAGCGGTATATAATATCCATTATTATTATTATTATTATTATTATTATAAGGGTGATATCAAAGACGGGACAACGAGGAAAAAATCCACAACAAATGTTTCGTTCCCCGCCAGGATTCGAACTGGCGACCCGAACATAGAAAGTCCAACGCTCGACAGCTCGACTGTCCAGGTGTCACAGGATATTTCGGAACCGGACGAATGGGAACCATTCCGATTTATCCTGGCCCTGGTGGCAGGATTTTACGGAACCATTCCGATTTATCCTGACTCTAGTGACAGGATATTTGAAAACCACCAGCATATTTCGGAACCGTCGAGAAGGTCATTAGCCCACATGAATTTTGTCTGCCAGGTGTGGGATAAATGGGAATGGTTCCGAAATATCCTAGGATTTTTGGGAACCGGTTCCGATTTATCCTGGTTCCGAAATATTCTACGACACCGGTCTCCTCGGATCTTGCACGGGAGTCCCGTTCCATTCCCTGTACTGTGATAGACACATGTACAATGCAACGGGCACTGCGGTAGCTACAGTTAATGCACCAAGCCACAAGAGGAAGGGCGGAAGTTAATTTTCCCCATGTGGGACATTAAAGTTTTTATTGTTATCCTTAGTTCAATTATTGGCGGGCGAGCAGTGGTCTAATAGGTAGCGCGTCGGACTCAGCCGCTGCGCTACTGAACGACCGTCACCGCTGGTGCAGCTGCTGACAGAAGTGTGATGATAGCGTTAAGATAGCAAGGGTTACGTGATAGTGCACACTTGTACGTGCCGACTGTGCTTGCTGTGAGTGCCTTGTTGTTCATTACGATGCGCGCGAATGGTTTTCATTCAACATCACACGCTAGATTTTGCCCCCTCCCACTGTGTCCTTTTGTAAGAGAGAGAGAGAGAGAGAGAGAGAAAGAATCAGCCATTTCAGACTAAAGAAGGTACCAATTCTCACTTTTCACACACACACACACACACACACACACACACACAAAACAACAGCAACAACAACAACAACAGCAATAACAACAAAACCGTGCTACATAAAAGGGAAGGATTTGGCACCGCTTCTGAACCCTAGCAACAGTCACTACGGTCTCCCGGAGAGGTTCATTCTGAAACCACAACCCAGGCCCTTAAAAGACAAACTTTCCCCACTTCCGTACCAGGTAATCTGGTGACCGTTGCCTCTGGCCACTACAGCACAGCACAGGGACCCATCTGGAAGCTATACCGACAGACCAGCTCGTCTAGACATCTCGTTTTCACCAGGATTAGGCGCCGTTTTAGCGTTGGCAGTAATCTGGCACAAACGCCATTCCTGGTCACGGCACCAAAATCCCTTTCCCTGGTCATGGGAAGAGGCGAAACGGGAATCTGTTTCTTGTCCCCAGTGCAAAGTCTGGCGGCAATCAGATTGAAAAAAAAAAATCTTTCTGAGCGCGAGGCAAAATTGTGGGGTCAATTTCCAGTGTAAATTCAAGCCTTCGTCGTTTATTTGTGGAAGCCGGGTCTCTGTGGATGTTTCAAATCCTTTGAGAGAGAGAGAGACTGGCTGCTGGGGAAAGGGGATGGGAGAGAGAGAGAGAGAGAGAGAGAGAGATGCTAAATCGTTATTTTCAACATTTGAATCATATTTGTTTTTCAGAATTATATATAATTTATATAATTATAGTTTCCAAATTGGAATCAACATCTGTCAGAATTATTGTGAAATAACAGTCAAAAATATAACCTTTTTGTTGAGCATTCATTAGCTACAGATACTAAACAGTTATTATTACGCATTATAGTTAGACATTACGGCAGGCAAGTTATGCTGTAGGTTGTTACAGACAGGAGAATAAAATGTCAACAATAAGCATATATACAACAACAACAACAACATCACCATCATCATCATCAACAACAACAAGACCAACAACAAAATCAAAAACAAGCATACAAGCAATAACTTCATTTCAGTTTAGAATGCAAATGAAATCACCCTATCGACTCACTCCACCATTTAGTGCCTAAAAATGGCTCCCCGTCCTCCCCTAGCAAAATTGAAAAACAGGAT
This sequence comes from Batillaria attramentaria, assembly GCA_018292915.2. NCBI lineage: Eukaryota > Metazoa > Mollusca > Gastropoda > Batillariidae > Batillaria > Batillaria attramentaria. The sequence goes on along the minus strand of JACVVK020000162.1, from coordinate 222,189 downwards.
AGGTATTTTGTGGCGCTGCACCGCGGCGACGCGCTTCCCACGAAAGAAGCAGCCCGAATTTTCGGAAAGGGACAATAAAGTAGTAAAAAGAAAAAAAAAATGTATTCTGTTCGTAAATCTTGACATCACAAAAGACTTCAAATTGTTTCCAAAAAAACAAACCAAAAACCATTTCACCCCCAATACAACCCCCTTCCGATAAATCCCGAGAGAGGAGAGAGAAGAGGAGACCACAGCGGGTCCACGGCCAAAACGAGGATCCTCAAACTTCAGGATAACTAAGCCGTGGTGTCAACATGGCGACAGGAAGTTGAACGGTTTTCGGCAGCCTTTTTGCGACATTTCCGCCATGATGGATCGGGGCTGTCTAATGCCTTCCCTAAGCCTCCTCGCTGAGGTTAGGCGATAAGGGGCAAAGTTGGCACAGTGGGGAAGAAGACACTTCAGACTTTGAGCATTCTATCGCTGGGAGCGTTTGTTCACCTGTGAGAGTCTGTGGACAACAGCCGGCCAGTGCTATTTATAGTCCAGTCTTTCTGCACACGTTTGGGCAAATGAGCATCCAAACAGATCAGCTGTAGGCAAGAAAGGGTGCAGATATGCATTGAAATTTATATTTGTCTTTCTTTTGTTGAATTTTGAACCCTTTAAAGTACAGAAAGGTAAGCGTCGTGCATACAGTTTATAAATGCTCTCTCTCTCTCTCTGCGCACAGGTCTGCGCACCTAATCTTCTATTCTTGGAAAATAAAGTGTCATTGTCTCTCTCTTGTTTACTTTAGTGTTTCATTTTGAAATATATCTTTGTGTAGCTTTAGAAACGGCAAAGGTGAAAACTGGTCTCCTGACCAATTCCCCCCCCCCCCCACCCCGTTGAAGAATAACTATTCTCTCTCTCTCTCTCCTCCACCACCACCACCACCAACAACAACAAAGAAAACAACAGCCAAACGCATTGATATTCCTGAAGGATCATCAAAAAAAGTAATTACTGACAGAGCACTATCGGCACCAAAACATCTATCTCAGCCCAGCAGCAACCGCTTTCCGAACAAAAACTTCACAAGGACAAAGGACATACCCCTTTCATCCCCCCACCACCCCTTTGAACCCCCCTCCACCCCCCCCCCCCCCACACACTCTTTCACCACCCCCACCCTCCTTCCTCCCCCAGCTTTTCTTCCTGTCCTTCCCAATTTTCAGTTGTCTTTTATTCACTCAGGGCGTGATAATTAAGTTGGAAATTGCGACAGCCTAATCAATACTGCGGCGAAGTTTGATAGTCAGCGAGGTGTGAACAAAAGGTGGCGGAGTTTGAGAGATAAGCGCGAGTAATTATCTCCCGTCGTTTGATGCACCGTCTCTTCTCTCTGTGAGTTTCTTTGAAATAAGTTTTAATTCTGCTTGCTTGCTTTTAGTGTTGTAATCGGTTTGAAGAGAACGATTTTTGAGAGAAACATCTCTCTCTCTCTCTCTCTCTCCACACACACACACACACACACACACACACACACACACACACACACACACACACACACACACACACACAGAGTTTTCAAGTACAGTCACAGTTGTTGATCCAGAGAGAATGAGTCCCCGGCGACAAAACAGGTTACAGTTTGCCCGTGATCTCTCTCTCTCTCTCTCTCTCTCTCTCTGTGTGTGTGTGTGTGTGTGTGTGTGTGTGTGTGTGTGTGTGTGTGTGTGTGTGTGTGTGACAGACAGACAGACTGGAAGATAGAGTGAAACTGAGACAGAAAGACAAAGACAGAGTCAAATTGAAAGTCCCCCCCCCCTATCGGCTCTGTGTGTGTGTGTGTGTGTGTGTGTGTGTGTGTGTGTGTGTGTGTGTGTGTGTGTGTGAATTATTTAGGGCTTAACGCCGCGCAAGCAACAAAGACTAATTCGCGGCGTGTGTGTGTGTGTGTGTGTGTGTGTGTGTGTGTGTGTGTGTGTGTGTGTGTGTGTGTGTGTGTGTGTGTGTGTGTGTGTGTGTGTGTGTGTGAATTATTTAGGGCTTAACGCCGCGCAAGCAACAAAGACTAATTCGCGGCGTGTGTGTGTGTGTGTGTGTGTGTGTGTGTGTGTGTGTGTGTGTGTGTGTGTGTGTGTGTGTGCGTGTGTGTGTGTGTGTGAATTATTTAGGGCTTAACGCCGCGCAAGCAACAAAGACTAATTCGCGGCGTGTGTGTGTGTGTGTGTGTGTGTGTGTGTGTGTGTGTGTGTGTGTGTGTGTGTGTGTGTGTGTGTGAGTTAGTTAGTTAGTTAATTATTTAGGGCTTAACGCCGCGCAAGCAACAAAGACTAATGCGCGGCGTGTGTGTGTGTGTGTGTGTGTGTGTGTGTGTGTGTGTGTGTGTGTGTGTGTGTGTGTGTGTGTGTGTGTGTGTGTGTGAGAGAGAGAGAGAGAGAGAGAGAGCCATCTTGTCAGTCACCCTATCGATTCACCAGGGACCTGTCACATATTTTTGCTGAACATAACGCCGCCTGTACTCACAGTAGGGTTTTTTTTTCCCCAAGGTGTCCTTCACATTATCAGCACCAGATCCCGGTTTAAGAACATGATGCCCATGAGAAGTACGTGTCAGTTGGCTCCAAAGGAGTTGTCAGTTCACAGGTTTTACGTTATCTTTGAACAAGTTAGAATTAAACCTCTAGGGGTGGGTGGGTCGGTAGGTGGGTGGGTGTTTAACGTCCTTTTCCTCCACATACGGGTGATATCAAAGACGGGGCAACGATGAAAAAGCCAGCACAAATATTTGTCCCCAGCCGGAATACGAACTCACGACCCGAGGTTTAGAAGTCCAACGCTCTACCATTCGGCCAGCTCGGACCCCCAAACCGCTGGGGAAATCATCATCTTCATCATCATCATCATCGTCGAAATGAGCATTGCTGCCACAGCTGTCGCAATAGTTATTACATTATCAGAGAGAGAGAGAGAGAGAGAGAGAGAGAGAGAAGGCAGTTCAGACTAAAGAAGGTACCAATTCTCACTTTTCACACACACACACACACACACACACACACACACACACACACACCTTCCCTACGCAATTAGTCTCTCTTATCACCTCCACTCTCCCTCGAGGCGAAAACGAGAACAGAAAAAAAGAATATTGATGACACCAATTTCCCGATTCAGCTGATCTCTCTTTCCTAACGCGTCCAAACCTCAGCCCCCCCCCCCCCCGCCCCTTCTCCCCCCCCCCACACACACCCCACCCCTCCCCCCGCCCCTGTCTCTACCCCGTCCGTCCACAGCCCCCCTCCCCCCCCCCAAAGCCTATCAGCATGAAATACGTATAACGAACAACGCATTAAGTCTATGACCCTTCAGTTCGCGACACTAACCGGAAACAAGACGTTTGGCGCTGGATATGGAACCGGAAATGAGCGACACTGAGTGCGGGACTGCCCTCAGTGACAGCCGGGAAGAGTGGCACTTCAGACGGATCAAGTGTGGTGGCTTGGCCCTAGCAGCCGACATCGCGGGAGGAACAGGGTGAAGAGAAATCCCTGGCAACCTATTTGTCGTGTCTGAAAGCTTCGTTTTCCTTTTTTCTTTTTTCGTGTTTTTCCATTACATTCGAGTTTGTTGAAGCAATACCAGTTCAAACAGTGCGCAAAAACTGGGAGACTGCAAAGAATTCAGCGGCACTTTTTTTTTTTTTTTTTAATGAACGATGGCGAAACCGTAACACACACGAAATGATCATTGTCACTCTGAAGAGCTCTAAATCTCCTTAAGCCATCACAGTTATATGTACATAATATTATGTGAACACATTAAACACACACACACACACACACACACACACACACACACACACACACACACACACACACACACACACATACACACGCACACACGCACACACACACACACACACACCTTGATCATCCTGATTCCCTCCCCAAAAGATTCTTGCTTCACAGCTGAAAGACTTTTTTCCTTGGGAGTAGGGGGCGTATTATATGTATAAACCGTGCGTGCGTGCGTACGTGCGTGCGTGCGTGCGTGCGTGCGTGTGTGTGTGTGTGTGTGTGTGTGTGTGTGTGTGTGTGTGTGAATGCATTTGCTGTGTTTGATGTGATTTTGCAAGTTAATTATTGTTTTGGTTTTTGTATTGTTGTTGATGTTGAGATACTGCACATGCTGAACAGTTACTGCACATGCCAGACCAATGTGATGTTTATTAGCTTAGAATCTTCATTTTTCATTCTTATTTTGTTTCGAGCTGTGAGTGCAAAGACGCGGACACGTTTTAAACGTATGGACTCAGGTGCACACGTAAACGTCTGATTCAAGAGATAGTGTTTTTGTTGTTGTTTGTTTGCTCGTTGTTGTTGTTAGGTTTTTTGGGTTTTTTTTTTTTTTTTTTGGGGGGGGGGGGGACAAAAATTCGCGCTACTCTACAAATATTTCAGATGTTTTCTTCGGCTGTCTCTCATATTTGTCCTTTTCTTTTACGCTGTGTGGGCAGAAATTCTAAACGTGCAGTCTCCTGCATTTTATTTCTGATTTAAGAGTCTATTTAGAGATGACATTTATTTACATATTGCTGTTTCTGCTATTTCTATTTGTTCCCCTTTTTTCTCGGCGTAGGCGTTTAAATTTTAAGCGTAGAAACATAGATACCCTATAAAATCTCATTGAGGATGTTTTTTTTTGTTTTTTTTTTTTAACTTGTGTGTCTGGGAAATTGAAGCAAACATGCGCCATTCTCTCTCTCTCCCTCTCTCTCTCTCTCTCTCTCACACACACACACACACACACACACACACACACACACACACACACACACACACACACACACACACACACGAAAATATTCAAAATTTCTCTCTCTCTCTCTCTCTGAAATTTGTTCGTCGAGAGTTTTTACACACCTCGTTCACCCCCTCCCCTCCCCCATCCATCCTCTTATGCAAACACATCAGCCTCCCACCCCATCCTCCCCCCGTCATCTTTCTACCCATTACCCAGCCCACCCCCTCCCCGCTGCAGGGTACACGTCGTCACAGAAACTAATGATTCCTAGTGCTTGTCACATAACCTCCCTCCGTCAGTTGACGTCGCTGCTACTACGCATTATGATTTAGACAGGAGAAAGACAGGGCAGCAAAATACTTCCCACAGTTCATCACGAGAAGGGGAGATAATTACCAGGTGGGGAGTTCGTAAAGACGACAAGGTCACGACGGCCATGGTTATTTTCCGTAGAGCCGTCTCTAGTTGTGTGGCTATTACAGTCACGACAGGGGGCAGTCGCCACACTTATCTCCCCTGCTGTTCTCTATTAACTACGTCAGTAGGGAGCCTCTGATTGGTCTGGTGCGGATCTATGACAAAGTCACCGGAAAGTCGTCATACGAAAAGACAAGACTTAATGAACTGGAGACTTCTGACCTCCGTTGTCTTCATGGAGTAGCTCAAATAGCTTGTTTTGTTTTGTTTTAAATCGACAGTTTTTGCATTTTCAAGTATCAGCCACTTCAATGGCAGTGTTCAGGGCCCGTATGTAAAAGTCGAGGTTAATTTAACTCACGGCTACGGGCCTAACCCAGACTAGGACAAATGAAACCCAAAAGCAAAATTAAATATAAAAGGAAGCGAAGAAAAGAAAAACTCCTTCTATAACGGCTCAGGCACCTTGCTGAAACGGGCCCGCTTCCTGATTTAAAACAAAAAACAACAGAAAATTTAGCGTTTGCAAGCACCTCACTTTCCGTCAACCTGAAACGAAACTCTGACTTTTAATATTAATAGGGGTCAGCCGGCACAAGTTAATCGTAAGCTGTCATCGTGTTTCCGTAACGAGGAGCGAGGATAGCCGAATGGTAGAGCGATGGACCTCCAATACTCGGATCGTGAGTTCGAATCTCAGCTGGGGATAAATATTTGTGCCGGCCTTTTTCTCGTGGCCCCATCTTTGATATCACCCTTACGTGGTGGAAAAGGACGTTAACCCCCCCCCCTCCTCCCCGTGCTTTTGTAACAGTTCACACTGGAATGTAGCTGGCACAGTCATAACACACCCGTCACTTCCTGCCATGACTTTTATAACTACCCTTACCTCTCCCACAACCGCCCCATCATCCCCCGCACCCGTGTCCAATTAACTCCTCTTACTCCGGAACGGGTTCGGCAGCGACGGGCGTTGTGGGGCCTGATTGGCTAATATTTGTCAGCCTCTTCCTGGCCAGTGAACTGCCGGCCGAGCCTGGGGGGGGGGGGGGGGGGGGCTCGTTCAGGTAATGAGAAGCAAACTCTGGACACACTGGACACTCGCCAGACACAGAGTTGTGTGCCCTTGCTAGGTTACGGTGTTCGTTCTGCACGTGCTTAGCAACCTTGGCGCTGACGCCCTCCACTTCCTTGTCTTTTCATTTTCGGGTTGCCATGGTAACTGGGGACGCTTATCAGTTAACAGACGTGGTGTTTCGAATGTCGTCAGCCAGAAGCAGGCGACTAGGGAAGGGGAGAGGTAGGGGGAGGATGTGGAGGGAACTGCATACGCGTTTGTGTGACGTGCTCGTGTCTAGTAGCTGATAAAGCTGTTCGTAGACGCGGCTCAATAGCTAATTTCCGGTCGCCATTTTTCCGGGGATCGATGGGTAGTTTCGTTCGTTCGCAGCCCCTTAACGGTTATAGCTCCCGAACTGAAGTGTTTTCTTCGACGCATTTTTGTTGTTGTTTTTGTTTGTTTGTTTGTTTGTTTGTTTGTACTTAGCAATGGTTTGAGGACCTACCATACTCGAGTATACTAACAAACTAACACTCCCACAAACTATACTAATGAATGCATGTAAATCAAGACTTCAGACAGTCTTTGCGTGTGTGGTGGTGGTGGTGTTGGTGGTGGTGGTGTGTGTGTGGTGGGGGGGGGGGGCGGGCGAGGGGTGGTTGTGGTCACTAACGCAGCAGTTACAACGTCTATTTCAATCACTTTGATACTGTGTCAGGTGATTTAATTCAGAACGTACCCTTGCGACCACACACCAAAACATTTATCCAGACCGGACAGTGTTTTGGGAGCTTGGTAGCGCTATAGTTACAGCGTCTGAAACTTGCTCCTCACTATGAGAGCTGCTTTCCAATGACAGGCCGCTTTGGAAGAGAAAGCCACAAGCAATGTGCCGTGAACTCGCATAAAACAGGCAGCTGTTCCTGAAGGCCAATACTTATTTTAGTACTGGAGAGAGAGAGAGAGAGAGAGAGAGAGAGAGAGATGAAATGAAATGGAATTAAACGAAACTGTATTATTTTACCATGGATAAAATATTAAGGGTGTTTGGGGGTTTAACGTCCTTTTCCACCACATAGGGCGATATCAAAGACGGGGCAACGATGAAAAAGCCAGCACAAATATGTGACCCCAGCCGGGATCGAACTCACGACCCGAGCATTAGAAGTCCAACGCTCTACCATTCGACCACCCCGGCTCCCCTGGATAAAATATTAAACACTCTTTCTAATATCATGTCTTTGCAAAGTTACCCCCCCCCCCCACACACACACACACACACACACACACGCTCACATGAGTACAAGCGCATACAAAAGAAAAGGCAAAGTTTACAAAAAAAAGTAAGAGAGAGAGAGAGAGAGAGAGAGAGAGGACAGAATCTGCGAGCCGAGATAACTATATATACACAGCAGTCAATATGCAGCGTGAGTGAGGGCAAAACAATGTGATATAGATCAATGTTGCCCTGCCGTCGACGCTGAGATTCTTTATGACGCTAACGCGAAATCCGTTACGAGAAATACGTACCGATCATTGGATGAAAAAGAAAAAAAAGGCTCTCTCTCTCTCTCTCTCTTTCTCTCTTCTCTCTGCGTATAAAGGAGTGTAATATATTCAACCTGATTTCTTTGCAAAACACACTGTGTTACACCTACAAATGTCAATATTGCTCTGTTTGCTGTCCCTGAAAATCCCCATCAAACAGCACGGGGACAAAGCAATGTAAAATATTTACACAACAAAGGAAAACCTTCCAGTGATGCATTTTGTAATACGGTCATTGTTTTTCATCATTTAGTTTGAAAGTTTTATGAACCATTTATCAGGCGTTATCCTTTCATATCTTAAAGCCTTCAAGATCTTACAGGTTATGCAAAAGTAAGCTTTGCACTTCACCGAGTTGTCCTTGTTCCTGTATGTGGTGAACAAAAAGCAGCGTAGAAATGAGTGGAAGAAAAGCTATTCTCGGTGCCATTTTAGCAAAGTATAGAAAAGACGATTCCACAATTGATCTCATATTTACTTTGTCCTCAGTGATACAGAAATGTTTCCTACGTCATTGAAAGCTGTGCATGGCTTACATTGATTTTCAGACTTGTCATTCTACGTCGCGAAACACGCATTGGTTGTCATTGGGGCTACGTACCATAGATGCAAATTTGGATTCCACCCATGACCTCTGAGGAATACCACTGGAGCTGGCAAGGAGTTGGGACAGAAAATTTTTTTTCCTTCACTGTACTGGTGAACGAAAGCCCACGCATACAGTTTGCAAAGAAAACATAATTATACATACGGAAAGAGACCCTTGTATGTAACACATTATACTACTACTACTACTACTACTTATTATTATTATTATTATTATTATTTAATAAATTAAAATGCTGCCCCGTCTTGCTACCCCGTCTTTGATAATTATCACCCTTACATGGTGGAAAAGGACGTTTAACCCTTAACCCCCCCCCCCTCCTTCACCACGCCCTGTCCATCTGATCACAGTATGATTCAGCTAAAAAAAGACATGACACAAACGCGCGCGCGCACACACAGAGAGAGAGAGAGAGAGAGAGAGAGAGAGAGAGAGAAACACACACACACACACACACACACACACACACACACACACACACACACAGACACACACACACAGACACACACACACACACACACACACCTTTCTATTTCAGGGAACTGAGGACGTTGAGGCAAAACTCTACCCACTGCATTCTCATCAACAGAAACCTTGAGCTGTAAGGAAACAGGCGAAAAGCGCAACAGCCTTATCGCTCAGACATGCAGACAAAGCCAGACTAATCACTTTGTACTGACATCACACACAAGTAATATCTTATCTCATAAAGCCAGACAGGCATGCCATGCAGACACGTCGAACCAGACCTTCTGCATTACGACTTCTACAGGAAACAACAATATCGTAATTGCACAAAAACTGGCACTTTGGACAGATTGCATGCATGTTACATGTCGAACGTCATTTAGATGGAGAGGGTCTAAGTGCCCAGGATTTTTGGAGGAGCCTAGACCCTTTCTCAAATGACGGAAGGTGCAGTGAAATGTCAAGCTGGTACGCGATACGTATTATTCGTGTGCTGTCTGCTGGATAATAATTGCTTGGTGAAGATCGATGAAACCATTAAGACATTGTTGTCAACACGCTATTCTGGTTTGATGTCCGGAGCATCACGCTAGCGATGGGAAAGACGGGGAAAAACACACGAGGACATATCGCTTTTGATATTCACACACACACACACACACACACACACACACACACACACACACACACACACACACACACACACACACACACACACACACACACAGAGAGAGAGAGAGAGAGAGAGAGAGAGACGCTGACAGACATAAAAGAGAGAGAGAGAAACAGGCTGACAGACATAAAAGAGAGAGAGAGAGAGAGAGAGACACACACACACACACACACACACACACACACACACACACACACACACACACACACACACACACACGCACACACGCACGCACACAACACAACACAACACAACACAGCACGCACGCACGCACGCACACACGCACACACACCCTCCTTGAAAAATGTACAGGTTTGCATGCACCCACATGATAGATGACAGCTGAGCCACCGGGATGTGTTAGAAGAGTTACTTCCCCTTAGCTCCCCTGCAGGACGGTTCAGTTTGGGAGTCTCGTCTATCAAACGCCATTAGTCGTACCAGGAGAGCCAAAGGGATGCATCTCTTAAAACTCCCCCGGTGACTAAAGTGTCATCTATCTGGCTTTGAGTGTCTGCGCATACACAATCAGCTAGGTCTACCGAGAGGTCTACACAAGTCGCTAGGTCTACCGAGAGGTCTACACAAGTCGCAGTGTCCAAACACTTTATGGAACTTTTGATTGATGGCTGGGTTCCTGTAGTCCCGAAGGAGGGGACCGGAACGCAGGGTGAGGGTGAGAAGAATCGGGATTTGGTAGATTTTGGTAGGGCGCTGGAGCGTCGGTACATAGGTCTTGACACGAATCAAGGAGAGCGATGGACTTTGAATGATGAGATCCTAAGTTCGAATCTTGGCTGGGAGTGAAATATTTGTGCGTTTGTGTTGTTGTTGTTGTTGTTGTTGATGTTGGTGGTGGTGGTGGTGGTGGTGGTTTTTATATTGAAGTTATTTTTTGTAAGATGTTTTTGTGGTTGTTGTTTTTGGGTGGTTTTTTGTTGTTGCGGTTGTTGTTGTTTTTCTCGTCTTTCATATCACCCATTTGACGTTAAACTACTAAACACACAGCAAGCACGGACGGAAACTAAATATATATGCAGAATTTTATTTTACTTTATTTTATTTTATTTTTATTTATTTATTTATTTATTTTTTTTTTTTTTTGGGGGGGGGGGGGGCATTGGTTGGTGTGTGTGTGTGTGTGTGTGTGTGTGTGTGTGTGTGTGTGTGTGTGTGTGTGTGTGTTGGGGGAGGTTGTGACGCCACCCTGAATTAGTAACTAAGGACTTTAAATGTCCGAAACAACCAAACCAATGAAAAATGTGCCTGTTGCATGAAGTGTTTTGACTGCATGAACAATCTAATTACAGTTACTCAGACCAGATTGCATCAACGGTACTTGTAGCAGACAGTTGCACATATGTTGCTTTTGATATTGCCTGTTGGTGTTGGTGTATCGTATTGTACGTCCCATTATATTATTCTGAGGGAAATTCGGGCTTCCTCCCCCGGGGTGGCCGAATGGTAGAGCGTTGGACTTCTAATGCTCGGGTCGTGAGTTCGTATCCCGGCTCGGGCCAAATATTTGTGCTGGCTTTTTTTATGGTTTCCCCGTCTTTGATATCACCCGTATGTGGTGGAAAAGGACGTTAAACCCCCAAACACCCACCCACCAACCCTCCGGGGTAGCGCCTAATCGTTTATCCAGAGCCACCATTTTTTTCTCCCCTGCATGCACTCTACTGTACGTGTTTTCCGTCCTGTGCGAGGTTCAGAAAATACCACAAATAACAAAGATCCATGCCCGATCACTGGCCTTGGGTTTTAAACAGAACAGGATCTAACACTCCATTAAAAAAAAACACACCAAAAACAACAACCTCAATAAACACCATATCAGGACATGAAAGATAACAATTTCTGCTGTGTCCTTTGATAAATAAAGAGCAACAGAGTTATGCTGAGAGCCTTCTAAGGGACTGCCCTCTCTTCAAAAAGAGGTCTGGTGCACCGAAGACCGAACTCCTTCCGTTTTTGGCGAAATCTCGGCGCAGAAGATATGCCGTCCTCTAAAATGACCTCTCGCGAGAAATCAAAGACGTGACCTACTGTTGCGGTTTTAGCGTCATGTCTTTTTTGCAGCAGGAAGTGCTTTGAAAACCAAGTTAGTGTGCGCGGCAGATGGTTTGAAAGCTGTCCACATGTAAAATGACACGCCCGGCGTTATGAGTATGCTCCCTTTGAAGTGATTCTTCAGGAAAGAAAACGGGAAGTCGGGAAATAACACAGTTAAGAAGAGTGCAGATTTACAGACAATTTGGGCTCAAGAACATATGCTGAAATAAACAAAACTAAACGCTCTATCTTCCAGACAATGCTTGAGGAAAAGAAACTGAAAAACTTATTCCAAATGGGAAAGATTGCTGCAAATCCCCGAACACACACACACACACACACACACACACACACACACACACACACACACACACACACACAGAGAGAGAGAGAGAGAGAGAGAGAGAGAGAGAGAGAGTTTAAGGAAAGTGGAAATATACAATGGCGTAGGAACCACGGGGGCCCTGGGGGCCCAGGCCCCCGTTCGATTTTTAGAAGGGGGGCCCGAATATCTTTGGGCCCCCCTTGCCTTTGATAAGAGGAGAGGGGGCCCACCAGTGGTGGGATCCCCCCTGCTCTGCTTTCGCAGGACACAATCCTTGGCAGTCAACACACACACACACACACACACACACACACACACACACACACACACACACACACACACACACAAACCCCCCCCCCACCCCCCGCTTGTTCACCCTGGCCGTATGGCTCACCCGACTTAGTGGGCCCCCCTTCCTCTCAGCATCTTCCTACGCACCTGTGTTTAAAAAAGAAAAAAAGTTCCAGAAGCGAAGAGAATCAAGTTGTGCCGTTAGATCCGCATCTACACAATCTCGGATCAAGAGTGGAATCTCCAGTGTAATGACAGATTTTTACAACAGCAGCAGTACAACCCCACTGAGAACAACAACATGAAGAAACTGCCTGTTTTTTTTTTAATGTTTGCTCACCCAAATCATTGTATGAAAAACTCGTCTAGGGAGTTCATCGTCATGAAATTGTCCCATTTTTGTTTTCTTTATTAAAAGAAAATGTCGTAAAAGTCACTGCAGGGGAGCTGACTCAACAGTCGAAGCAAACTCTTCAATCAAAGAAAAAACAGGAAGTCGTTCGATATCTCATTTTTTTGTGTGTGATAATTTCCCCGACACTATGACTGTGCTGTTTCAAATTGTCCAATAATGGCTGCAAGATGTCAGCTGACGTGGAAGAATTGCATCGTGTTGCATGCTGGGACCGGAAGTGACGTTCGACTCCGCTGCCCGATGTGCAGTCGTGCGTCACAGCCTGAAATGTGTTTTGTTGTTGTTGTTGTTGTTTCTTGTTTTCATAAAAAGAGGAAAGTCATTGCAAGGGAGTCAACTGCCGAAGCGAACTCTTTAATCAAAGAAGAAACAGAAAGTCAGTCGATATTTAACCTTGTGGTGACCGTTTTCCCTGCATCGTGTTGGTGCTGCTTCAAACTGTCCACTAATAGCTGAAAGATGTCGGCTCGCGCGGGAGAGCTGCTTTCTCGTTCGTGTTGCATGCTGGAACCAGAAGTGACAATTGACTCCTATGCCCGATGTTCAATTGTGCGTCACATCCTGTTTGCACGCGATGCCCGCCTCCTTTCTGAAAGCGGCCGGTTCTGGGTGTACTGACTTCACATTGTTTTCCCTCTGTGTTCACATGTACGTATGCACGTGATTTGGAGATAAAGACATAGTATTCTGTCTGACTGTCTGTCTGTCTGTCTCGGGGAGCCGGGGTGGCCGAACGGTAGAGCGTTGGACTTCCAGTACTCGGATCGTGAGTTCGAATCCCGGCTGGGGCCAAATATTTGTGCTGGCTTTTTCATCGTTGCCCCGTTTTTGATATCTCCCACCCTCTCCCCCCCCCCCACACCCACCCCCACCCCACATCTCCAACCCTCTTCCTGCGCGCCAAACAAATGAATAAACAATTGCGCACATTTGGTCACCATGCATGATTCTGCATAAAAAAAAAAAAAAATGTGCTGAACCATCTCCGCAGAGAACACCTTCGAAAAAGATCCCGTGGTCATTTTCACTGGAGTTAGTTACAACAGCTCAGAATGATTCATGTTTTTTCCACAACTGTCCTTTTTGTGGGAAATTTGGGTTACTTCCCATGGGAAAAGCGCTGAATTCTAGTCACACAATGCATCGAATGCAGAAAACCCAGAAACGTATTTTTAAGGGAGTAAATTATCTCTGGTAGTTCGTTCTCGGTGGGCGTTTTTGTCGTGAGTACACCTTGGGACAGATGCACTTTTCTAAGTCGGTCGTTGAGTTGTGTAGAGCAGAGAGAGAGAGAGAGAGAGAGAGAGAGAGGAGTTTTTTGTGCACTTCCAAATGAGTCTGCTTTCCTGCCGATAGGACAGAAAACAAAGAGTCCCCACGGTATGGTTATTGATAGATCTGTCGTCTCCTTGGTCACAGTTAATTCAGTTCAACTACATTTACTTCAACACAAACGGCCAGCGGTAACGAGACCGTAGCAGAAAACGACGGAGATTTCTGGACAAGATGGCGGCTGCCGTGAAGAAGGGAGACAACTGGAGGGAAGAAGGGAGGCAAGCGGCGTGAAAGAGTAGACAACTGGAAGAAAAAAAGTAGGAAAGTGCCCGGGAACTGGTGAGAAGTTGCAGACGTGGCCTGGTTTGGAATTGTGTCTCGCGCGTCTCCCGCAGTCCTACATCTTGTTGTTATCGTGGTAAAGTGACTACACTTTTCCTGCCAAGTTAACCCAGTGGCGTCTCAGCTGACCTTTTTCCTTTCCAGATCTTTTCAACATGGCAAAGTCAAAAGGAAAATGTATCAGTATAAGCATGTAACTACTATCAAAATAAAATCAGCCATCATTTTTAATTTTCTGAAAATTTGTGAAAATAGTGTGAACTTCGTAACGCACTTGCATTGTCTCTGATGTTTTTGTTGAGCCATTTTGTTTTTAATGGCACTGTATCAAATAGCAAATGCATGCTTTCTGTTCCATGCCATTTGAATTTGTCCTGAAAGTTGTGTTTTGTTCAAATACCCGAGAAACATGGACAGGCAAATAGGAATTTTGAAACAGTAAACTCCACAAGCACGTTTTTGTTTTTGTTTTTTTTTTAAACCGATTTGATTTCGTTTTTGGCTTTTTGCGTCATTAGAGGTTTTAAGGTTGAATAATAATGCGAATACCAGTTAGTAATAAACAGTAATAGTTCCTTCGCTGCAAGACGACAGCAAGTGGTGTCGCAATGCCAGCTCAGCGAAACACAGTGAAACGCGACTCGTTCACTCTTTCAAAATTCACTAACGACAGTAACGTCTTTAGCATGTCAGAGTTCGTCTGATACCGCACAGCCGAGAACGCCGAAGGGAGTAGTGTTGAACTTCTAATGCTGGGATCGAGAGTTGGAATACCAGTTGGGGGCCAATATTTGTGCTGGCCATTAATTTTCCTTGTTGTTCCCGTCTTTAATATCACCCTTATTTCCAAGTGAGTGTATGCATATTATGAATTTGTTTTTAGGTTTGTTGTTGTTGTTGTTGCTGTTGTATTCTTCTCTCTCTCTCTCTCTCTCTCTCTCTTTTGTTGTGGTTAGTATTTATTTTTTTTAAAAACAATTTTGGCTTGTTTGAGACTAATGTTACTCGTTGCGTGTGCGTGTGTGTGTGTGTGTGTGTGTGTGTGTGTGTGTGTGTGTGTGTGTGTGTGTTCTGTTTCGTTTCACATTGCTCATTGTTTAGTTTATCTATATACTTATGTACGTGTGTGTGTATATATTTATATATCCTTTTGTCGCCTTATCGCGAACATTCGTCATGGATGGTGTTGATCAATATTCAATGACCGAATAAATCTTGACTTGGAAAGGGACGTTAAACTCTCAAACCCCCTTCCCCCACCCCCTTGTCTGAAACCAATAGCTAATTTGTCGACTTTGGCAGTACACTAATCCTGACCTTGGGGAAAAACTATCAGCACCAAAATTGGTGTAAATAATTCGCTTCCACCAAGAATTGAAGACTGATCACACCAAATCCCCAAACTCTCAACTACCGCCATCAGTCCTAGTCTACTGTCAAGACAAGGAAACATGCATTGTTCTTAAGAGTCCTTCACGAGGAAAGGGCGGGTGAAGATTTAGTTGCGCGCTCTGAGAGACAGACCGCCTCCCCTCGTTTATTTTCTACCTCTTTGCTCAGATTAAGCGCAGACACCATTTTTCCCTTCCTAAAAGGGAAAGGTCACGATCACTTAGAACTCTTCAGAGCTGGAGACACTTTTTGGTGAGGTATGTCCCCAGGCGGTCATTTTCAGTCTCAAGTGGTGCCTGAGTGATGCAGTTACATCCCATAATATATGTTGCCTTGATGAATCGGTGTTCGCGTCTGGTAGCTCAGTATTTCTGCAATTTTTCCGTATTATACTGGAAGTTCCTTGGTACTTGTTCAGACCAGCGTAATAACACGTTAGTAAGCAGTCGTTTATTCTTCCGCCAAGGCCTTTCGCTGATTGGCGAAGTGCAGTCTGGGATGGATGTCGTCTGGGGAAAACGGAATCCATTCCTCTTGCTTGAGACGTCTTCGTCTGCATCAGTCACCTAGCTGGGATTGACGCGTCCAATCCGTTGCTGAGTCCCGTGGTGTACTTCGGTTCCAGTCTGTTGTATGAGGAAACAATTTCTTTCTATGCCATTTGATTATAAATGCCCGCACAAGAAGGCGAGTCTGAGCTTCACGGGGAATTCTGTTTGTGCAGTAGTTCCGAGTTCGCAAGCTGGGTGAATTTCCAGTCATTTGGCAATTTTCAGTCAAATTTCCTGTCCTTTCAGAAAAAAAAAATAAATCAAAGTTACGGTCGAAGAAAAGGAAGAAGGCAAAAAGCTGCACACACAGTCATGTACGTATCATGGTGCGTGTAATGCCATATGGGACAGTGTGACTTCATTTTTTAAGACTTCCATGTCAGTATCAAGGCAGTATTTTACTTTTGGGTGCAAGGACGGGCCACTAAATGCCTATAAAAAATGCTTCAATTTGTTTTCTTAAGGCAAGGCTCCCATGGTCCCCCTGGCAGGGCGCTGGCCCTGCACCCTAGCCTGGGTGTCAGTCTCTGTTTTTTTCTCCTCGGCAATTTCTCAGCCTAAGTTTAACAACACGCAATGTAACACCATTCACGCTCCCTCTTAGTGAGAAGATTGGAATAATCTCATCTTTTTTCATACTGAAACTAAACTGTGATTCAGTTACTAGGATACTTCGTACTTGGAGTATTCAATTTCCAGTTAAGTTCAGTTTATGAAAAGCCCATACGCACCCCACCCTCTCTCTGAGAAATCGTCGTCCTCTTTGAGGCTAACGGAAATTCGTCAGATTATCTGGAGCAAAACACTTAGAGCATAGCAAACTCGTAGACAAAAAAAAAATCAAGCAAAAACATCAAGCAAACAACAACAATGTTGAACAACAACACCACCAACAACAACAACACTTTTAATAACCTCCTTTCACCCTAAGCATGCTGTGAACTAGCGACCTCTGGATAAGGAAAGGACAGTCACCTAGCCTGCCCTTTCGACCCCAAGTTTCCCAACTCGCCACTGACCAGCTTGTTGTAATTTCGTTTAATTATTTCTCCACGCCGCTCCTAATCACAACATCAGCAGGAGTGCGACATCACTGTTTATATCCTCCCTGCATGCCAGCACAGCCACTCTCTGGATTTGGTCCTCGCTAGCCTGTACATTTTAGCTGACCATACATGGTAAACACGCTGTGTAATTATTGGTAATATCACCCTGCTGAGAATCTGATCGATATCGTCCGTGGTCCATCCTTGGTGAAGATGATTTTGAATGGGTCTCTTGGGATGTTTACTTCACAGGCAAAAGACTGTCTTCCTTCGTACGTAGTATCTGCAGGTTCAGGACTGTTTCCTGTGTCCGCAGGATCGTATCAAGACAGTGTCATTCTTGTGAACAAACAAACAAACAAACAAACAAACAAACAAAACAACCTCAGTTATGCCCAAAATGCGTTGTATCGTTGGTGTGAGACATGTTCAGACTGAAAGAAAGTAATAAAAACGTCAAAGAATGGAATAATAAAATAAGTCAGACCTTTAAAAACCAAAGGCGGGAGGGGAGGGGGTTGGGGGCGGGGGAGGGGGGGGGGTAAATTCCCACCATAGAAAAGAAATGCTTTCCGCGTAATTACAACCTGGAAGTATATTTTTGTCAGTGCTAACCGTCCCAATGACTGTCGTAACTGATGGCCATTGCTTGAGGTGGGAATCGCCAGATGGATAACGTCCGTGCTGTAACTACTCAATTCAATTCAGAATATTTTATTGTCCTTTAAATAGCGGGTGTAAAATGGAAAATCGTCTTTGGACTCGAGAATGATGTTTTCCTAAATAACATTCATCGTGAGTGACAGCTGATAAGATGGCAATTTTAAGATGGACGACGTTCGAATTGCAGTTGTCGGGCACTTCAGCAATTGTTTATTTGGTGATTCCTGTTAGTGTGGAAATCTCTATGGTTCGGTATTGTATTAACTCTTAAGAGCTCGAGCCTGACAACCCGTTATATTATAAGCCTGGTTACCGGCCTCCGTAGTGTGGTGGTTAGCACTTCGGACCATGGACCGGGAGACCCGGGTTCGAGTCCCAGCCGAGGCAAGCGGGATTTTTCCTACCTAGGTCGGCTCCTACCCAGAGAGGGTGTGCTATGGGCCCAATGGGTGGGCTGTAGCTACACGGCCGAGATTCACCCACTTTACGGGTGCGACTTTGGGGGTGCTTCCCTTGATATGACACGTCTTATGATGTGGATGATTACACGGCCGGTACCGCAGGTGCCATGGTTCCCGGGCCTGGTTAATGCCGGGATATTTATGACAGGAAGCGTGGAATGCGGCCCTGTCCTGCAGTCCCATAACCACACGGACCTCTATAGCATCATCTTACCATCGCCCTCATCTCCATCATCATGCATAATAAAAATTGCCCCAGCTTCCGAGCCCTCCGTGGATTCCACCTATTACCAGGGAGCTGTGGCAGCAAAAAAAAAAAAAAGAAAAAAAAAAGGCATGTTAAAAAGAACAAACCACTGCACACCAGTAGGAGCCACTTCAAGCCACTATTATGCAAGACGTGGGCCTTCCAGGCCCGAGACCGAGACCGCAGCAAATTGCATAATAGTGGCTTGAAGTGGCTTTTGTGATCTGAAGATTTCAAGTAAGATTTTGATTTTTGCATGGGCTTCAAAGAGTGACATGGCGAATGCTGTGGAGGCGATTGTCGGGTTAGAAAAGTCCGAGTTGCCATTGTCCAGATGGATATTGTCGTCGGTGGCAATGATCCAGGATGACAATAAGATTACGTTTTGCGGTAATCGTTCAGGTGGCCATTCACCAGTGTGGAAGGTCCGGCTTCTGGCTGGCTGTATTCGGATTGTACTGAATGGGTAAAGCCAAAACTCAAACGCCGCTACAAGACAATCTGGACGGCCCAACACAATCCCCCATCTGACGACCACATGCCACAGCTCCAGCGTCACCCATAGACCACTACTATTCTTTTACGAACTGGAGGGGAGCCAGGGTGGCCGAATGGCAGAGCGTTGGACTTCCAATGCTCGGGTCATGAGTTCGAATCCCGGCTGGGGCCAAATATTTGTTCTGGCCTTTTCATCGTTGCCCCGTCTTTGATATCGCCCGTATGTGGTGGAAAAGGACGTTGAACTCACAAACACCCATCCACCCTTTTACGAACTGGACACTGCAGACTGCGTGCCCACCTGTACCGCCTTGGGCTGATACATTCACCAGATTGTCGATGCGAAACAGCGCCCCCACGAAGACCACGAAGCACATTTTCCAGCCCTGCCCCCTTTTCCAAGAAGCAGAGTGAGTGAGTTTTTGAGGCTTAACGCCGCGCAAGCCACAAGGACTAATTCGCGGCTAGGTGTGTCTGCACTACATGAAAAAAACAAAACAAAAATGTAACGTTGGGCAGCTGATGCAAACTGATCTACGGGGCAATATCAACCTAGGATATGCAGGAGACGCTGCACCTTCATGCTAATTTCTCGCACTCCCGGTTACAAAAAGGCGTAGAAGACAAATAGCAATTGCAGCTAGTTCCAAGAAGCAAGGACACAGCGATGGCCGAATGGAGCAACGCTAACAGAGAAACTCTGGGGCACCAACACGGAACTCCTAAAGACCACCGAATTCATCAAAACTACCATTCTAATCATCTGAGGCAGAGTCCAGTACAGGAAACGCTGGGGTGGGGGTGGGTGTTTGGGAGTTTAACGTCCTTTTCCACCACATAACGGTGATATCAAAGACGGGGCAACGAGAAAAAGGCCAGCACAAATATTTGGCCCCAGCCGAGATTCGAACTCTCGACCCGAGCATTGGGAGTCCAACGCTCTACCATTCGGCTATCCCGGTGTAGCATCCGGTCCGGTCCCCCCTCTGAAGTAGTCCCCCGGGGGACCAATTCGTGGCAAAAACTGCTCTATAATGGTCCCCCCCTTAGACATCCAGCCTCGTTTTCGACTGGTCCCCCTGGGCGATTTTGGTCCCCCCTCGCATCCAAAATAGGCCCCCTCTCGAACTGGTCCCCCTCTTTTCTAACCAATGTAGAGCTATGTCAGTATTTATTTTTAACTTTATTGTTACAAAACTTTATTGTCCCCAAAAGCACAGGGCCATAGGAACATTTTTTTTCTTTTTTTCCGATTTATGTGCTTGTTGTTATTTTTGTGTGTGTGAGATATATTTGTTTGGTTGTTGGTTCTTGTTTCTTTCAGTTGTTTTTTTGCATTGGTTCTTTTTTTTTTTTTTTTGTTTATGAGATGGTTGTACCGAATACTAAACATTATTACTAGAATTTCAAACAATAAATAAATAAGTCAATCAATATTCTCTCTCTCTCTCTCTCTCTCTCTCTCTCTCTCCCCCCCCCCACTCTCTATCTCTCTCTCTCTAGCAAAACCTGAAATAGACATTTACGTTCTTTGACAAGAAAAACTTTATTTCAAAAGGTATGTCCAGTCAAACTGTGTCAAAGAAACAAGAAATGAAACAAGAAACAATGAATAGCAAAGAGTTGCAACAGAAATTGTTAACCAGAGCGCTGTGCACTTTATAACGCAACATAAATGTAAATTAATAAATTGTTAATCGCACATCTTGTCCTGAAATGAGCAAAATAATAACAATAGCAAAGTACAAAACAAACTTCTACCGTACTGTCTTTGCATGAAACGTCATCGAATGCATGAAAGTCCACATTTCCTGTCAATTTTTTTAAACTGGAAATAGCATTTAGAGAATAACATCAAAGACCAAGTATCTAATATTTTCTATACAACGCCATAGAAAAATATTTCTTCAAAATTAAGTAAGTGTCCATGACATGAAAACTAGTTGCCACCTTTGGCTTTCAGCGTACTTCAAGTAGACAGTCAAGACTGAGTACCAGTGTCTCAAATCATGACGCTTGAAACAACAAAAACAGCAGAAGACTAACAGTTCTGGTCTAAGGAGTGACACAAAAAACAGGAGCAAAGTGATGTCCAAGATTCATTATATAAATTGCTCTGTCTGTTTTCAATGGGGCCGATTGCCAAACTGGCCCGTATTTCAGCCACCTAGGTTGTCGGCCTGGAGCCTCTCTTGTGAACACATACACGGGCGTGTCCAAGAGGGTGGCTGCAGCAAATATCTCAACCTCGGTGGCCCAAGTACGGTCGTTTCTCATGTTTGATGTCGCGACGTAATTTTCACGTGCGCTCGTTCCGTAGAAGCGTTTGTCATTCTTTTCAATCCAATCGCAAATGATATTTCGGAATTCCTTATATTTCGACTCAGTCCCCAAAACAACAAAGCTCACAGACCGGAAAAAACAATTCCCATCTCCTTTTACGCTAACGCTATCGAGAGGTGTAGCCGTAATGTCAACTTCAACACTTTCCCTTGAGGGGTGCCGCCTGAAAAGTCTGGGGAAATTCAAACTGGAGGCCCGATCCTTTTGCCAGGCACCATCAACGGGGTGGAACTTCATTCTCAATGGCGGCTGGCAAGAGGGGTCAGCCTGTGGATGATAGGAGGGGTCAGCCTGTGGAGCATGGGAGGGGTCAGCCTGTGGATGATAGGAGGGGTCAGCCTGTGGATGATAGGAGGGGTCAGCCTGTGGAGCATGGGAGGGGTCAGCCTGTGGAGTATGGGAGGGGTCAGCCTGTGGATGATAGGAGGGGTCAGCCTGTGGAGCATGGGAGGGGTCAGCCTGTGGATGATAGGAGGGGTCAGCCTGTGGAGCATGGGAGGGGTCAGCCTGTGGATGATAGGAGGGGTCAGCCTGTGGAGCATGGGAGGGGTCAGCGTTGTCCTGTGTACGATCATGGAACAATTTGACGTTGCTGATATTGTAGAGATTCTTCAGTATTTTCCCACTTTTAGTGTTCTTCAGTTGAAGTCGACCCTTCGGCAACACACTTATGACCTCATATGGCCCGACGAATCTTGGTGCCATCTTGCCTCCCATTCTGTGTACTCGTGCAGCATTG
>JACVVK020000162.1:170000-195000 GCA_018292915.2 Batillaria attramentaria | reverse complement strand
CCTGCTGAGCCTCCTTCAGTTTCCCGCTATATTCCGCCTCGTCCACTGAGCCTCACTGCCATCAAAGTCAAAGTCAATTACTCAAAGTGAAATTGTAAGTCACGATCAAAGGATCGTGTAGGCATATCAAAGACAGGTAGCCATCAAGCACTGATCAAAAAGATCAAATATATAAGCCTCGCTGCCTACAAGAAATTCTGTTCTGTTCTCGTCTATTCTATTGTGTTCGTTTGTATCTTATTCTGTTCTGAAATCTCTTGACTGGAATCATGAAGCTTCACGTCCCCGCTACAGGAGTGATGTGGGGACATGATTTAATAACTGTAATAATAATAATAATAATAAAGGGTATTTGTGGCGCCCCATCTCACAAGAGCTCAAGGCGCGTACATAAACTACACATAACATACAAAAAACATAAACGTACATAACGTACAACACACACACACACACACACACACACACACACACACACAGAGATTTTTTTGCAGGTGGCATGCAGAGATGGAGAGCGGGGAGGGGAGGAGCATTTGGGGGGGGGGGGAGGGGTGGCTCTACTGCATGGAGAAAAAATGTGACTTAAAGACTGCTAACGACTGAGCATGGGGGAATGTGAGAGGGGAGGCCGTTCCAGATTACAGGACCAATGTATGCAGAAGCACGCTGGCTTTGATTTATGGTTAGCAAAGCTCTAAATACGATGCATTGACATCCGGTGGCCGTGCTAACGAGGAGAACAGTACTCCAACGGCTCCAAGCTCTTACGGCCGAGTGACAGGACTGTGGCAGACGCTGTGCGTTTCGGCATGTGTTTGCTCGATGCCGGCCTGTGAGAGGCTGTAACATTGAATTTTGCAATAGAAAAAGCATGGTGTCGGTAAAAAAAAAAATGCGTATGGCCAAAGAAGAAGAAGAAAAAAAAAAGCGTACACATCAGATGGAAAGTTCTGATTTTTACGACATCAGCCTGTAATGGGAACCAAAGTGCCATAAAATGGCGCACAGAGCACTTCCTATTGTCACCTGACTGGTTAAGTGACCATGCAGTGAAATCAAACTCGCGTCCCCCACCGCTGACTGCCCTCCGGCGCTAACTGACAAGGGATGAACCCAGCAAGCAGGGAAACTGACGTGCTGGTGCAGTAGGGGCCGTTTCAAAATGCGTATGTGTACCCAGAGGTCCCTCGAAAATGCGCAGGGCGAAAAGGAAAAACAATTTTCAGCTTTATTCACGAACACCTTCAAGGCCCGGTTATTTACGCAGTGTGTGTGTGTGTGTGTGTGTGTGTGTGTGTGTGTGTGTGTGTGTGTGTACTTTGATTTCTATATTTATGTGTAGCTGTGATCTCAGTAGTGTGGTAAGGACAAGACTGAGGACCGGTCGTCTGTTTCATCCTTAAAAAAATAAAGTCTGTCTCTCTCTCTCTCTCTCCACGCAATCACATAGAACACACTTTAAGTTTAAGAATGCACGGCCACCACTTTGTATAGACCATCCATTGATTTGCTCGACTTGACATACATGTTTTGTAATGACACCTGCTCTGTGTGTGTGTGTGTGTGTGTGTGTGTGTGTGTGTGTGTGTGTGTGTGTGTGTGAGGATGTGTGTATTTTTTTTTTTTTACTTTGTTTGAACGTAGATGTAGTCTCTTATACAGTTGCGGTTTTTTTGTTTGTTTATTGTTGTTTTTTTCACTTTTTGGCTTATATTTAGTTGTTTGCTTCGTGATTGTCCTTGACTGTTTGTTTGTCAGTTTTGGTTGCTTGATTTTTCTTTTTCTTCTTTCTTCTTCTTCTTTCTTTCTTTCTTTCTCTCTTTTGTAATTTAGAGTAGCAACGGCAAGTTTGAAAATGGTAACTGTGCCAATAGCTTTACCGTTGATAAATAAAGGATCATTGTCATTGTCATTGTCATTGTCTCTCTCTCTCTCTCTCTCTTATGCCCCTGCCTCATCGGTTATGGTCCATACTACAATCATTAACCAACCCCGTGCGGCCGTTATGATGAGGGTGTGCGTGTGAAAGTCCCATGATAACAGGACGCCACTCCTGGACATTCGGGGCTCCTTGTTGTTTGGTGGAGATTGGCGTCACGCGAAAGTTTTTCACTTATAAAAGTTGGTAGCGTGCCGAACCGCCATGCTTTTGCACGCAAATACGGCAAAGGAATGAGCATACACAATTCAGCCATCTGATTGGCTGTTAGGCCGTGTGTTGTGGACGCTCCCCGGGGGATATCATGTGGTAAATCACAGCGCGAGCGGGTAACCCGAGAGGTCTGTCTGTCAACAGCTTGAGTTGTTTTTCGGCGTCAAGTTAAATACAGAGGGGTTGTGCTGTTATTGTGCACTTTTGTCGTAGAACTGTCAAAACCTGTCTAACCCATAATATTATATGAAAACAAGCTTCTGTGAGACTGGTGTTACTGACCAGTTAAGATTTTTTTCCAAAAGCCCGCCCCCCCCCCCCCCCTTTTATCCTTCTCCTCCTTACCAACGATGCTTTTATAGTCGCCTATTCAAACACACGAACAGGTTTTCCAATAGCATAGCTTCAGACTGTTGCGACTGTCATTTCAATGGCTAATTAATTCACTATTCACCATTCTCTGTATCTGCCTGTTTCAAGCAAATGTGATGAAAATAAAGAGTCAGCATTTCCGAGCAAAGTCTGGCTTTAAACTTCCACTTTATAGCTGCACAGTTGTATCAAGAGAAGCTTCGGGAAACAGGTCGGGAGGTTTTTACGCGGTTGCGCTGAAAAAATAATAAGCAGGTCAGTTTCCAAACGAGAAATTGATTTCTTTGTCCATTATCGCGCAGTCGATCGACGGGACAGTAACGTAATCCACTGCCATTCAAATTCTGGAGGACACGCCAGTTATCTGCCCATACGTCCCATTACGTATTCCTGAATTACTGCCCTTCCTGGTGTTCCGACGTCACAAGTCATCCGACTTAATTGGGATGAGAACGAGGCTGGGTCAGAAATCATCCCCCGCAGAGCTCAAGGGAGAGAACTGTCGCATGAAACAACTGTAAACACTCATTTATCATTCATGATGAGATCCAGTCGTTCGCAGGAACTAACATGCAACAGATTTGAGAGAGAGAGAGCGAGAGAGAGAGAGAGATAGAGAGAGAGAGAGCGAAAGAGAGAGAGAGAGAGAGAGAGAGAGAGAGAGAGAGAGAGAGATTGACACTGGCAGCATAAACACCATCATCGTATCTTGCCAGGGTAAAAGGTCAAAATGGCATTGGCGTCTGTTTGGATGTTCGTCGTTAAGTTTGTTTGCTTGCTTGCATGTTATTTATCAGTTCATTTACCTCGAGCTCATGTTTTGCTTCGAGGCAACCCGTCAAGTTACATTACATAATGTGAATAATTACTTGCCGTAGATTTCACACACACACACACACACACACACACACACACACACACACACACACACACACACACACACACACACACACACACACCCAGAAGCACTGAACAACAACAACAACAACGACAACGACGACGAGGAGAAACAAACTAACAAACACCAAAAAGCAAAAAAAAAAAAAATCCCCCCAAAAGTGTGTAGGTGGTTGGGGGGGGGGGATGGGTGAACACGCACAGAGCGACTGTACAAACTTTAGCTGGTACATTTTCCTACTAGACTGTTTAAATTCGGGTTACAATAAACAGATACTGTATATAGCTACACATATAGATAGATATATACACACACACATACGCATACATACATATAAACATACACACATATATACATACCTACACATATATACATATATATATACATACACATCCATACATACATATACATACATATATACATACATACACACATACATATACATACATACAGATACATTTATACACATACACATATATACCTATACACATACACACACACATATACATACATACACATACATATACACACATATATATCACACCTACGTATACAGAGAGAGAGAGAGAGAGAGAGAGAGTCCTGGAAAGGAGACCAAAGAGACATTAATTGTCCGCTTCACGATTGACTTTCTCAGCAGAAATTTGCGGAAACGTGCAGGACAAGAGTTGCCTAACGTTTAACTGCCATCGACCGGCATGGCCGCACTCTAGTATAGGGTTCTAGGGTCGAGTCTTAATAGAAAAGCGTCTAGACAGGCCTAATCAGGCGCTGACCTTTTGAACTTACGCTTAATGATAATTTGGTTCATGACCGTTTTCGTTGATAGAGTGTCTCTTTGATCTGCCCCTGCGTTTGGTGTCATGAGGATGGTTGGTTGGGTTTTGTTACAGACTTTCTTTCTTGTGCCTGTGTAATCTGTTTTCACAGTCACGGTGTTGATATTTCTCTTTATGCGTACAACGCGCGCGCGCGCGCACACACACACACACACACACACACACACACACACACACACACACACACACACACACACACACAGCAAAAACCTTGCTGACGCCCACAAAAAAATCCCACCGCAGATAACGTTTTGATTGGAGGAGAAGGGAGGAAACGGAAAGGAAAAGACTCTACTCGGGAAATTGTACGGAAGAAGAGGACCGAGCCTACCGCTAGAAATAGGCTTCTCCTGCAGCTCTGACTGTTTGTCCACAGTGGGTGTCTTGGACAAATGCAGACTGCTTTTACAATTCCTCGCTCTGATCACGCAACGCCGAAGACCTCAGTGCGGGCCCCTTCATTATTCATCAATTTCTTTCACGCCTCACCGGGCACTGTCAATCATGGCTCGTTAGGAAGAGATTCGAGTCAGTGAGTGCGTGTTATAATTGCATGAGTTCTTCTCAAGAGGTCTTCATGCTTGGATGAGTTGCTGCTTCTAGTAAAACTGCTGGTAGGCCTTGCTTTCTGTTTCCGCCAGCGATTTTTTTTAAACGTCCGTTTTGTAAAGATTCTCGTCAAGATATAAAGATCTACTCAGAGAATTAGCTAAATTTGTTACACTTGACGTCACTGCTTGCGTATCATCGTACGGTTTTGTCAATGATGTATATATTTCAAGCTAAAGGGGTGCGTTTCTGCACGACCTTAATGGTCTTCATTCTCCAACACACACACACACACACACACACACACACACACACACACACACACACACACACACACACACACACACACACCACGGCGTTTCTTTTATTGTGCTAATTCCAAAATGACTAAGCCACACAAAAGAGCTGGAATATTCACGCGTGTGAGTACGCACGCACGCACGCTCGAGATGCTCTGTCTTACAGACCTCTGAATGCGATATCTATTTGCCGTGCGGACACAAAATGAGCGGTCGGTTGTGTAGTGGTTAAGAGACTTCGCCACCAATGCGAAAGGTCACGTTCAAGTCCCACTCGAGGCAAAGAATTTATCCTTCTCGTACGTTGCACCGTTCATTCGGGCCGATCGTCGGGGGTTCTCTCCGGCCTCCCCCTCCGCCCCCCCCCCCCCCCCCTCCGCCCCCCCCTTCCCCCGCGACCCCTGCTCCGCTCTGGAAGTGTTCAGCTCAGAAAATTTGAAAATGAATGCATTTTTAAATCGTGAACTTAAATTGCTGACTTGACCAGTTGCACCCCTTCCAGTACAGAAGTGCCTCTTTCTGATCTAATGGTTCAAGACAGGGGAAAAAACCCAAAGCCTTTTACTTTCTTTTTCTTTTTCACTCCTCCCGACCCGCCAACGCCCCCTAGTACACTTATTGTCTCCCTTTCTCACTTCCTCTCCGACGCTCTTCGCCTTAGGGTCAGGGGCGGAGAACCAGGCAAGTGCTTTTAATGTCAAGAGTGATGTCTCTTGCGTCGGCTGGTAGACTTCTTCGATTCCTGTTCAATCCTGCCGATTAAAAAACCTGAAGTCGATCAGAAAAATAGGACAGGCTCTCTCTCTCTCTCTCTCTCATTCGGCCTTTTTGGTTTAGTTGTTTGTTCTTCAAAACGGCAAGTTTGAAAATTGGTTGCAAGACCAAAACTTCCACCGTTTTCAAATAAAGTTATTTCAATTTCAGTTTCTCTCTCTCTCTCTCTCTCTCTCTCTCTCTCTTTTCTCTCTCTCTCTCTCTCTCTCTCTCTCTCTCTCTCTCTCTCTCTCTCTCACTAGTATTAGCTCATGTAGTGTAGCAACGGCAAGTTTTAAAATTGGTATGAATATGCCTGTAACTTCTACCGTTGTAAAATAAAGGTTCTTGTTCTTGTTCTCTCTCTCTCTCTCTCGTTTGTGATAAAGATCTTTACGTAAATAACATTTTTAAATATAACGTATAGTCTAGAAAGGACACTGTGAAATACACCTCTCTCTCTCTCTCTCTCTCACGTTTGCATACTGTTGCCCAACTTTTGGCGCATCTCATAAGCCCCAAACACGTTCGACACGCGACGACAAACACTGTTGCCGAATGGGTCAGATTCCTGTTACGTGAAGTAACCCGCAGTTTTTGCGTCGTTTCCATCGCGTTTGGCACGCTTCCGTACGCATCTATCGAACTGGGTTATTTCTCCCTGCAACTCCTCGCAGAATATCTTGGCTAGACACGCGCAGCACCAAGCCAGGAGAGTGATTTACGAAAAGAATCGCCGAGTCTATCAACAATGCCCTGCTTTTGACCCAAGCTGGGTAAATATTTCGGGTGAAGATGATCGGTTCCTCTTGCATGACAATCCGAGCTGATCTTTACAAATGGCGGTTATGTTTCGTGTGCATTGAGTTTCAGGAGAAAAAAAAAAGTAA
Organism: Batillaria attramentaria; assembly: GCA_018292915.2. Classification (NCBI taxonomy): domain Eukaryota; kingdom Metazoa; phylum Mollusca; class Gastropoda; family Batillariidae; genus Batillaria; species Batillaria attramentaria. The sequence goes on along the minus strand of JACVVK020000162.1, from coordinate 188,251 downwards.
TTGTTTGAATCTAGCTCAGTGTTAGAGCTTCGCAGTTCCTTGTGGGTGCGCGCGCGTGCGCATGTAAATGCTTAACGACAGGGACTGAATCGCATAGGTTTGCTTCTATTGAGCTGCTGTATGGCATGCTCCTCCAGTTACTTTGACTCTTGTGGCCAAAGAAACTCCACACACACACGCACACGCACACACACACACACACACACACACACACACACACACGCACGCACACACACACACACACACACACACACACACACACACACACACACACACACACACGCACACACACACACACACACACACACACAGAAGCACTGAACAACAACAACAACAACGACGAGGAGAAACAAACTAACAAACACAAAAAGAAAAAAACAATCCCCCCAAAAGTGTGTAGGTGGTTGGCTACAGGAAATGGTGGCTCGCATAATCATTAGGTGTCAGCTTGCCGTAAGGTTACTTTAAACTTTTTGGCCATTGAACCTTTTCTCAGAGAGAGAGAGAGAGAGAGAGAGAGAGAGAGAGAATCCGCTTCCCCACTACCCAAAGCACGCTGGAGCGTGGACGTCTCCTGAACCCGGAGCGGAAGTCGATGGCGAGCCAATCAAACCGAGTCATGAAACGCCGGCACCAAACTGTTTCCGGCAACGGAAGCGAGGCTCGGTGCGCGTAGCCAGTGCGCAGAAAGGGAAGAAGTGTCGATATCAATTTAAAAGGACTTGGACTCTGGTGTCTGCTCTGCATTCTAAGCGAGGATTCCGTGAAACATCTTGCTTCGGACTCTTTTTACGGTCATACAAACTCTCTCTCTCTCTCTCTCTCTCTCTCTCTCTGCCGGAAGAGAATGTGAATCCTCACTGCGTTTTTTTTTGTTTTTGTTTTTTGTCTGACTGTCTTCGTGAAAGTAAATTAGAGGCAGATCAGTTGCATGACTAGTATGGTTCTGTCAGCTCGTCCTGTGATTTTGTCGTCGTCGTCGTTATCGTTATCTTCATCATCGTCGTCGTCGTCGTCACCGTCATCATCATCGTCGTCGTCATCATCATTATCATCATCGTCGTCGTCACCGTCATCATCATTATCATCATAGTCGTCGTCGGCGGCGGCGGCGTCCTCTCTCTCTCTCTCTCTCGTGTGTGTGTGTGTGTGTGTGTGGGGGGGGTCTTTCTCTGTGCGCATCATCTATTTTCGTACGTTCTTTTTTAATGTTCTCATGACAATCAGCCAGCTTTAATAATAATAATAATAATAATAATAATATGCAGTCACGTGGTTTGAAGAGTCAGCTCAGCAATTTCAGTTTCGGAATTAAAAATCCTATTTATTTTCAAATTCGGTGGGCTGAACACGACAAATTGTTGTAAAACTTTTTCTTTAAAAAAATCATCATAGTTTCACGTATGTGTAGTATGTTTAGCTGAATTAAAACGTTAAAAGCTTATAGAAGCTCATTCAGACAAACTTTCTTCTTTTTTTTTCATCTGTGTTAATTGTGTAATCTGTTCATTCATTTCACACCCACAACATTTTCCCGTCAGGGTTTGACTCGTGCATTGTACCAGGCAACTTCAAATACACTCCCATTTCCAATCCTGTAGAATAAACAACTTTTGCTTGTTTTATACATACGACTAAATGTCAGCCATTGTGATTCTCAGAAAATTGGCTATGAAAAACCAACAGTACTTGTTGATGGTGTACACGTCACCCTACGTGGTGTGTTCTGAGCAAATAGAAATCGCTCTCCGTTCATTCTAAAAATACGGACCAATCCGCAATGTCAACAGAACCTGGGGGAGTTTAGAAGTGAATCACTGCGTGGGAATCAAGTGTTCAGTGAACGACGCCAACGAGAAAAACCTCAGACCTGATTCCCACGCAGTGGTTCACTTCTAAACTCCCCCAGGTTCTGTTGACATTGCGGATTGGTCCGTATTTTTAGAATGAACGGAGAGCGATTTCTATTTGATCAGAACACACCACGTGGGGTGACGTGTATACCATCAACAAGTACTGTTGGTTTTTCATAGCCAGTTTTCTGAGAATCACAATGGCTGACATTTAGTCGTATGTATAAAGACGTCAAACACCCATACCAACACTTCTTATACGCCCGTTTAGATTTAAACGCGTTATCATATCTAAATGCGCTTCGTGAATATCAGGCCAGGGCTAATTTCCCTCATTTGGCGTAAGCACCGTTCACTGGACACCATTCTTGTGTCTAGGGCGGATCAAAACCTTGGTTTTTACGCTTGCGTTGTTCTAGGCAACCTTTTTGCGAGTCTGGAGCAGGCCAGTATCTTGACTTTACACTGGCGGTTTTTTTTTTTTGGTGGTGATTCTAGAACATATAAAAACCTGACTGTTGTGCACTCGCAGCGCTCAGGGTAATGTGCAGCATTGTCTGCGTTCCTGACAAATCCACACCCAGTTCCGGGTTTTAAGCCAGTCACTCGGTGCGAGTCAACATGGAAGGTGTCAAGATGGCCGCTGGCGTGCCTGCCTCACTTACCTCAAATCTCTTCACCTGAGAGACAAAATCGATAGCGTTTGAGTTGTGACGTCGGTCCGAGGCCTTCTACTGGAATCTGGAGAAAGGGTTTAAGCGGTATGCATCTCACACAAGCTCAGGGACTTTTTTCTCCTATAACGGGAGCCCTGTTCACACTAACAGCAAAAGAATGCAGCGTGGCTGGCGCTCTTTAGTGTTGGAGGAAGCTTCCGGCAGCAGAACGTAATCTTTGTTGTCTCCCCACTTTGGCAGACAAAGTTAAAGGTGTAATTTGTGCGTGGAATTCACTGTGACGCTGGAGGAAACAGGCGAATATTTGTGAAGTGTAGGCACCGCAAAAATTCAGTTCAGGGCAGCAGTGTGTGTGTGTGTGTGTGTGTGTGTGTGTGTGTGTGTGTGTGTGTGTGTGTGTGTGTGAGAGAGAGAGAGAGAGAGAGAGAGAGAGAATGACAATGACAAACCTTTATTTTTCAAAGGTAGAAGATTTTGGTCATCGGCTAGTTTACAACCATGCCGTTGCTGAACTACAAAAACTTTGTAAACACACACACACACACACACACACACACACACACACACACACACACACACACACACACAGAGAGAGAGAGAGAGGAGAGAGAGAGAGAGAGAGAGAGAGAGACTTTCATTTAAGTGCAGACGTTTGGGACACCCACAGCTCATATTTTGAAAACGTGCGCGGACTCAAGATTTCAGACAGTGACACTTAAGACGAGAGCACAACACACACACACACACACACACACACACACACACACACACACACACACACACAGAGAACAGACAGACACACGCAGAGTTGCGATGCTCATTTCCGAACCAGGTCATGTTAAATCCAAAATGAAGTTCATGTTGAGGTTTGATCAGTGTTACACGAGAACTGAAATCCGGGCAAGATGCGTGAATATCGAGTGAATGAACTTTTCCCTGAACCAGGATGAGGTCAGTCTTTGAATGATCTTCTACAGGCTGAATGCACCCAGTACTTTTCGGCTTCTTTTTCTCTCTCCCCCCCCCCCCACCCCCGTCCATCAACTTTTGTTTTAGTCGTGCCCTCTGGATGACTGCATTAGCGACATGTGCACTTTGTGGGGGACTACCTATTTTCTGTTGTTGTTTTTGTTTTAGTGGGTTTTAAGTGTTGTTTTTGTTGATTTTTTTGTTTGTTTTGTTTTTTTCTTTGTTTACTTGGTTTTTGTTGTTGTTTGTTTGCTTGTTTCGTTTGTCTTGTGTGTGTGTGTGTGTGTGTGTGTGTGTGTGTGTGTGTGTGTGTGTGTGTGTGTGTGTGTGTGTGTCCCTTCTTCTCTCGTTGCTGTTGGCTGTTCGCTATGACATCAACATACAATACGACACAAACTGCACAAGATACCATGTATATGAACACGAGTGATTGTATCCCTTCCTGTATCCAGCGAGCTAAAGTCGATCTCTTTCTCAGTTTTATTTTCTGGTGTTTTTCCTCTCAAATGCCATCCTTCTCAAGCACAATATTATTCCTTTCTTTTGCAGAGGTTCCATGGTGGTTCTTGGAATATAAAGGGCACATCACAGTTAGATGTCTGCGTCTGCGTCTAGCTTGAGGGCTGCCTGTATAACGGTAAGGTCCATTCCAACGTCTCTTCTTCTTTGTATTGTGTTTTTACTGCATGGCTTTCCTAGCAGTGTAACAAACAGAGCTTAACGATCTGCAATCGCAACAAAAACCGCACACAGTGTATTTGTTTTTAAACTGCGATTTCTGCGACTGTATAGTTCAGGCAACTCTGTCACAGTTGCAGAGTGTCCAACCCTTTGGGGACCCGACCCTTACAAAACCAGAGCGTTAGTTTGCGGTGACTTCATTGTGCTTTTGACGCTTCGCTACAGCGTCTAGCGGGTGTTGTCTGCTGCACGCGAAGGCTATAGCCACTGCGATCTTTCTCGCTCAATGTCAAAACGCAAACTGCGATGTGAAAACAGGCTCCGCTTTTATAGGGGTTTCAGGGACGCTGAAAACTCTGTAACTCTGACAGAATTGACTGTGCACTTTGCAAGGTCGTGTAATTTAAAAAACCAACCAAACAAACAACAACAACAAGAACAACAACAAAAACAACCAAACAAACTGACAAATACACACTGCTTTTAGTTGAGATTGCAGACCTTTTATTTCAAATTTCAAATTTTGTGGGCTGAACATTTCCAAAGCAGAGGGGGAGGAAGCCGGAGTACCCGGTGAGAACCCCCGACGATCGGCCCGAATGATCGGTGCCACACACGAGAAGGAAAGATTCTTTGACCCTAGTGGGACTCGAACCCCTGACCTCGCGCATTGGCGACAGGTCTCTTAAGCACTAGACCACCGACCGCCCCACGCAGACCTTTAACGTACAAGAACGAGCAGCTTTGAACCTTTGGCGAGCAAACACACACAAACAAACACACACACACACACACACACACACACACACACACACACACACACACACCTGCCATGTTTCCCATCGCTTCCTGTCCAGCACGGTGGGATGACCTTCAGGACGGGTCACCAAACAGTACAACCTGAAATGCGCATGAACCGTCTCCCATTCACCGTAACCAGTGAGAGTACCCACTGCACGATGACACACGTCATGTTCAAGCAGTATGGGCATGAGAGTTTCTGCAGGAAGTATACTTATTATACCCCGCCGTATAAATGGTGCGTCATCTGCATGTATACATGTAGACAGGCAAGAACGAACAAACAATTGCTTGTGCAGGGTTTCATATCCCAGTCGGACGTCGGCCATAGGCCGATTCAATTTCGAAATGTCCCATTACTTTCTGACCAAGGCGGGCATACAGCCCTGAAAGGCTGACTTTTTTTTTCAATACTAGCCTTTGGCAAGTACCTCAAAATTTTTACTAGCCAAATTGAAAAAGTTACTAGCCAAACTGAAAACAGTTATTAGCCTTCAAAGTAAAAAAAAAAATTGCAAGTAAAGCAAAACCAAAAACAAAAACAAAACCCTGCATTCTTTAATTATACCGATTGGCAGACCAGTGAAGGGCCGTTATGCAGATGAAACAGCTAATCTTGTTTGCCTTTTTGTCATTCTTCAAAAATTCTTTCCTCCAACTCGGAAGAAACAAGCGCCTCTTGGCTTCTGTTGACTTTGCCTTCTTTGGACCAGGAGGTGTCTCTGCCTCCGACTCATCAAAAGCTGACGACGGTTTTGTTGTTGTTGTTGTTGTTGTTTATTCCTGTCCGATGTTTATTTTTGTTTTCATAGGCATTAGCAATACACAGTGGACATTTCTACCTGAGATCCAACAAACAAACAAACAAACAAACTATCAATGGATCTCCCTTTTTTTCACGAGGAGCCGGGGTGGTCGAATGGTAGAGCGTTTGACTTCTAATGCTCGGGTCGTGAGTTCGATCCCGGCTGGGGCCAAATATTTGTGCTGGCTTTTTCATCCTTGCCCCGTCTTTGATATCACCCTATGTGGTGGAAAAGGACGTTAAACCCCCAAACACCCACCCACCCTCCCTTTTTTCACACATTTATAGTACAGACACCAGGCATATATACATACTGTTACACTGCACAATGCCAGTATATAATCACACACACACACACACACACACACACACACACACACACACACACACACACACACACACTTGGTGCTGTTCGTGAAGAGAACAGAGATTTAAGTCAAGTCAAATCAAGTCAAGTCAAGTCTATTTGTCCCAGAATTGAGAAAATCGCTTTGCAACACGCGTAGAACATACACATACAACACAGCAAACAAGATTCGCCAAATTAAGATTCGGAATTAGTCGAGGGAACTTCCTCGGTCTTCACTTTAATACAACGTTGTTTGTTTTTGAATAACTGTCTTGTTTACCAACAAATCAACACAATTTTTGCTGGGCAAATAGCCGCATACCTTATGGACAAAGTCGTGACATTTCATAGATGTGCATTGAAAATTGACCGAGTTGTGCAACTTTGAATGAAGGTGTGGGTATTTTTTTACCCACGGCGTACGGCGAAGGTTAAAGCCCCCTACGTTCGTGAAGCCGCTGTGATGGCAAACTGCCGCTTTCGAAGCTTTCTACCGCCTGCAGATCTCACACACTGACCACTGTCCATGTGGCACAGGCCCACAGACTCCAACCCATATCCTCCAGACGTGCCCCACCTACAGCGCCCTCCGACGCCAGCTGTGGACCAGTGAGGCGGACCTACAAGAGACGCTCTGGGGACCGACAGCGTCACTGCGGCGGACAGCGGAGTTCGTCACCAAGACCGGACTTTCCATTTAGCATGGCAGGGAACGCAGAAGAAGAAGAAGAAGAAGAAGCTTTGAGATTGTTTGCCAGACAGAAGGATGTTTCATTTGACCATCGCGACCGTTTTCGTGACTTTATGGCTTCTACCGTTTGAGAAATACGACTGTGTTTGAGCCTGCGGTCCAATCTTGAACAGATTGGGATTTTTTTTTTTTTTTTTTTTTCTGCCACAACTCTTTGCTGGTTCCAGTGTTGTTCCTCCCTGGTAATGGGTGGAATCCACGGAGGGCTCGGAAGTTGGGGCAATTTTTATTATGCATGATGATGGAGATGAGGATGATGGTAAGATGATGCTATGGAGGTCCGTGTGGTTTGGGACTGCAGGACAGGGCCGCATTCCACTCTTCCTGTCATAAATATCCCGGCATTAACCAGGCCCAGGAACTACGGCACCTGCGGTGCCGGCCGTGTAATCATCCACATCACAAGACGTGTCATACCAAGGGAAGCACCCCCAAAGTCGCACCCGTGAAGTAGGTGAATCTCGGCTGTGTGGCAACAGCCTCCCATTGGGCCCCTAGCACACCCGCTCTGGGTAGGAGCCGACCTAGGTAGGAAAAATCCCGCTTGCCTCGGCTGGGACTCGAACCCGGGTCTCCCGGTCCATAGTCCGAAGTGCTAACCACTACATTACGGGGGCCGGTACAGATTGGGATTTTTTTTAGAAATCTGGTAAAAATAGCCACCAATCAGCGCCGTCTAGCTTGTCCTTAGTCACGCAACCAACTAACGTCGTCTACTCAGTAGCCGGTACACTTGTAGAACAACATTACGCCGGCCAGATCGAGTCACCATAATGGTTTCAGACTCTATATTGTGTCCCAGGTGACACTGACTAAGCGGAACCGATGAAAAAAAAAATACCCACGCGATGTTGCTTGTCATACGTCTTGAGACTTTAATGCTATCTGGGGAGCCGCGATAGCCGAATGGTAGAGTGTTGGACTATCAGTGCTCGGGTCGTGAGTTCGAATCCCGACTGGGGCCATATATTTGTGCAGGCCTTTTTCACGTTGCCCCGTCTTTGATATCACCCACACACGGTGGAAAAGGGCGTTAAACACCTAAAAACCTATCCCCACCCCTTAATGCTAATGACACTGAAATATCGACTTCGTTTTACCGCACTCGCATCTGGGGAGTAAAATTCAAATTCTACACGCCATCATTTTTTTTTTCCACTCACCATTTTCAGGGCTGATGTGTCATCTCATTCCTGCTCCACATTGGACAATATTCAGGACAAAATTATTGTTCTATACTTGTACGGTCAGCCAGGACACTAATTGTCCTATCATTATTCACACAGATATATACAAGTCCTACTAATGACAGGCCACAGGGTCGAGTTAGTCTAGACAGAACTCTCCAGAGGGGGATGTTCTTCACGAAGTGTTGGAGCGTGAACGACGGCCGGACAGTCACAGACCCGCCGGTCGCTCGGCGCGGCATGGGTACGACCACAGATTTACACACCTAGATCGCTCCTCCTCAGCACAGCTACATGTACACGAAGTGACGCTACATGGGACACCTTCGCGCTTTCGACGTGGGGCATTAGCGTCGCGCAAGGCCTGATGGGATCCCGGACAGTTGGCACGCAGACGTGAACAATTAATCAGTGTTTGTTCTTTGCAGCGTTCGCAGCTTTTCCAGCCCCCTGGGAGCCCCCAAAATATCAGTTTAGTCCACAAAAAAGGAAAAATTAGAGTATCTTAAGATACTCCTACATTTCCTTCTGTGCTCTACGCTTAAAATCCCCAAACTTTCCGTACAAATTTCCAAGACATCTTACTGTACGTTCTGCTATATAACTTAACAAGCTTGTTGCCCTCTACACACTAAAATAACAAAAATATGCCGACAGCAGCGCAAAACAAGGGAAGTCATCTCTAACCACTTAGTATTATTATAGCTGACTGCCGGAAGCACAGTGATCCCACAGGTCAATGGGTTTCGCCCTTTGCCACCGCGGAACCCTTTGTCCATTGCACAAAGATACTTGACGTCATAGTTGATCCAGAATTTTTATGTCTATGGGCACGACTGACCACACCATTGGCTCTACCTTCCGGTCCCAAAGTCACGCTTGACTGATTAACCTCAATTCTCGGGATGTCTCGGACAGCGATAGCTTGAAACGGGACCAGGCACACACGAAATAGCTCGCCACTCAAGCGGACGTTGACTATTACTTCTTTGTTCTTGACACGAGTGGACACTACTCTATGGAGCTGAATCTTGGGAGATCACGAAGTCCAATCAGTCACAAACTTGAGACCCTCCGGAACCGATGTCTTCGCAGAATACTCAACATCCTCTGGCCCAACACCATTTCCAACAAAGAACTCCACAGCAGAACATCGACCTGCGACATCACCACAGAAATCAAGCGAAGAAGATGGCGCTGGATTGGACACATCCTCAGGGTGCCCCCCAACCGAACTACCCCGGGTGGCTCTTCGTTGGACCCCAGACGGAAAAAAGAGCCAGAGGAGACCCAAGGAGACGTGGTGGTGGACAGTGGATAAGGAGCTGAAGGAAAACAAACTGACCTGGGGGACGCTGGAGAAGTCAGCTGAGAACAGGCCAGAGTGGCGATCTTTGCTGTTGGTCTTAGGTCTTATGTCCCAGATGGCACGAAGAGGATGCAGTACGTAAGTGAGTCTTGACACGAGCTATACGCCGCATTGTCTGAGGCTCCGTGCTCACTGCGAGGATGTCTCCATCTGCTCCCAGGCGGGGAGGAAGGGAGGAAAAAAGTGTAGAGACATAAAGCAGAGGGGAAAAAGGACAGGTAATCAGGTTTTGTCGTCCGGATATAATAAACACTGACACGTATTGATCGGATCGCCATTTTTAGACGCCGGGGGATGACGCGGGCGGGTGGGAGATGGAGGCTTAAAACGGGGCTGGGGTGGGGTACGGTGTGATGGAGGGAGGGAAAGAGATAGAGGTGAGTTGGGGGGCGGGGAGGGGGGGTGCTTGGAAAGAGGTGTAGGAGGGGATGCGATTTAGGTGACGAGCAAGTTAGTTGGTGAGATTTTGCGAAAATACAGAGAAAGCAGATAAGTGTGTGTGTGTGTGTGTGTGTGTGTGTGTGTGTGTGTGTGTGTGTGTGTGTGTGTGTGTGTTTTCATAATGTAGGTCCTGAAAATGTTCCATAATGTACATCCTGAGAACGTTCCATATGTAGGCCCTAAGAGTCATGTAGGTCCGCCTTGTACACCATGTCTGGTCTTACTGTTCGTGAAATAACCCTGCGCGTATATATCAAAAGATTATCCGACCTGCTGCTGCTATTAAAAGGACATCATTCCCACCCTTTTTGTTTTTGTTTGTTTGTTGTTGTTGTTGGTGTTGGTGTTGGTGTTGTTGTTGTTGTTGTTGGTGTTGTTGTTGGTGTTGATGTTGGTGGTGTTGGTGTTGGTGTTGGTGTTGGTGTTGTTGTTGTTTAGAAACGGTCTTGGTTTCCTAAAGGTATTATTGCTACCATTTTTATGCGTACAGGGCCCGTATGTAAAAGTCGAGGTTCATTTAACCCACGGCTACGGGCCTAACCCAGACTAGGACAAAAGAAACCCCAAAACAAAATTAAATAAAAAAAAGGAAGCGAAGAAGGAAAGAGAAAAATCCTTCTATAACGGCATCGGCACCATTGTGGACCCGCTTCCTGATTTAAAACAAAAAACAACAGAAAATCTCACCCTAGAGCTCGTTTCGTTCGAGGTTAGACTCTAACCCGGGGCTAAACTCCCTAACGCCGACTATTACATGCGGGCTCTGGTCGTTCTGAACTGTTTTCGTGGTGTCTGTATTACCACACCACTTAGACACCTGGGCAGTGACAGCGTCTCTCATGCTGGCACTGAGCCAAGAGAAGCGCTCTCGATGACGAGGCGACCGCATTGAGCGCTTCAGTAGTGTAACAACAGTCGTGGAATTTGAATGTTGGTCCTCTCGCGCAAATTAAACAGCATTGTATCTTTACTGATCATCAAGATGGAGTATTTTGGGTGCACAGGCGCACGAGGACGAGCGAAACTGTTCCAGACCATAAGCTGTGGTTTAGCAAAGATTGAATTAGCCGGTTTTTTTTTTAAAAAGCAAAAACAAAAAAACAGTCACCTAGCTGGTTCTACAAACGCCAGTGAATGTTGCTGGCTCTCTCTTTTTCCCTGCTTCCCCGTCTTACATAATTTATTATCGTTGCCTGGTGGGAAAAGGGCGTTAAACCCGACACAAACACGCAGAGTGACCGTCTAAGTCTTGCTGCTGTGCGTCTGCCATTTTTATTCAGGGTCGATAACTCTCAGAGCAGACTTTCCAGAGTTACCGCTTGATGCAATGTCTCCTGCATGTCTGAGTCGACTGTAGGCGCCTCTGGTAGAGATAATCCGTTTGGACTTTTTTTTCTCCCGGTTTGGGGAAATGTGTTCAGCCCCTGGGCCTGCCGCAGTTATGCCAGCAGATTTGTGTTTCGCACGCAAAAGTGTCATTACCCGCGTTACAGCTGTTGGACAGTTGATCAGGGGGACGGCTTCAGCACGTCTAGAGAGAGAGCGTGATGCTGCGTGGAACGTCCTAAAGCTGTTGGACAGTTGATCAGGGGGACGGCTTCAGCACGTCTAGACTGAGAGAGAGCGTGATGCTGCGTGGTACGTCCTAAAGCTGTTGGACAGTTGATCAGGGGGACGGCTTCAGCACGTCTAGAGAGAGAGCGTGATGCTGCGTGGTACGTCCTAAAGCTGTTGGACAGTTGATCAGGGGGACGGCTTCAGCACGTCTAGAGAGAGCGTGATGCTGTGTGGTCCTTCCTAAAGCTGTTGGACAGTGGATCAGGGGGACGGCTTCAGCACGTCTAGAGAGAGAGCGTGATGCTGCGTGGTCCGTCCTAACGCTGTTGGACAGTGGATCAGGGGGACGGCTTCAGCACGTCTAGAGAGAGAGCGTGATGCTGTGTGGTCCTTCCTAAAGCTGGGTCGGCTGGTAGAGGATTTTGTACGATGTGTGTGAGTACTGCTCAACTCCAAAAGTGACTAAAATGGGATCCAATCTTGTGAACTTCTGTCTGTCTGTCTGTTCCAATTTCTTTCGCACAGAATTCAGGTTTATTCTGATCATGTTTTATGGTTCGGTGGTTTTTTTTTTTCTTTTTTTTTCCTTTTTTTCCATTGGAACCTGCCCGTAAAAGGTCTGCAATCTCAGCAAAAAAAAAAAAAAAACGCAAACAGTGGGTGTTTTTTTTTTTGTTTTTTTTTTTAAAGCTGCGACTCCTTTGACTGTGCATAATCCAGGCAACTCTGTCACAGTTGCAAAGTTTTCAGCGCTTCGGGGACCCTTATAAAACCAGAGCACGAGTTTACCGTGAGATTATTCGGCTTTTGGTCAGTGAGCGAGACACATCGCTACAGTGTCTAGCGGATGTCGGGTGCTGCACGATCTTTCTCGCTCAGTGTCAAAACGCAAACTGAGCTGTGAAATCAGGTTGCCCTTGGCTTTTATTGGGGTTTCAGGGACGCTGAAAACTCTGCAGCTGTGACAGAGTTGACTGTGCTTGCACGGTCGACTCTGTAAAACTGTTCACACTCCGGAAAGCTTTTTGTTGGGAGCTTAGATATTAAAAATGTCAATACGTACGGCAGGCATACAGCAGACTGTGGAAACCTTTTCATCGAATGCGCTGAATCTGTGGGTGGGTAGGTAGGTGGGTGGGTGGGGGTTTTAACGTCCTTTTCCACCACATAGGGTGATATCAAAGACGGGGCAACGATGAAAAAGCCAGCACAAATATTTGGCCCCAGCCGGGATCGAACTCACGACCCGAGCATTAGAAGTCCAACGCTCTACCATTCGACCACCCCGGCTTCCCCGCTGAATGTGTACATCAGACTCAGACTCACGTGGGTCACAACATAGCTGTCTGCTATCTTTTAAGGTTTTATCTGGCGCATTTCAATTTATCCTTTTGTTTTGGGTTTTATCACTGGTACTTGCTCTTGGCTTTTAATCTTGGTCTCTGCCTGTCCTTTATTTTTTCTGTGAGTTCGATCCCGGCTGGGGCCAAATATTTGTGCTGGCTTTTTCATCGTTGGCCCGTCTTTGATATCACCCTGTGTGGTGGAAAAGGACGTTAAACCCCCAAACCCCCATCCACCCTCCCTTTATTTTTTCTACTCAGTTGTGTGTGTGTGTGTGTGTGTGTGTGTGTGTGTGTGTGTGTGTGTGTGTGCTCTTTTACTTTTATAGTTGTTCTTACGTAGTGTACAGTGAGTGAATGGTTTTGTTTTTTTTGTTTTGTTTTTTTTTAAACTTCGGTTTTAGATTGTAAGGCTCCTAGAGCTCGTTCCCCGGGGATAGGCGCCCTATTATTATTATTGTAACATCTGAGACCGTTGTGGTGACTCTGGCCGGCGTATAAGTTGTTCTAGAAGTGTACCGCGTACTGAGCAGACGACGTTATTTGGTTGCGGACTTGAGGACCAGCTACATGACGCTGATTGGTTGCTATTTTTAGTAGCTTTATCGAGTCCCAGTCTGTTAAAAAATGGACCGTAGGCTACAAGAATGTTAGTCGTAATTCTCTAATATTAGAATCCACAAAGTCACAAAAACGGTCGCAATGATGATGATGATGATAAAGACTTGATACAGCGCACGGCTCCGCCCTAACTGAGTGCTCACGGCGCTTAGGGAGAGGTTTTGAAAGGAAAGATAATGAGAAACAATAAACAATGGCCAAATGAACAAACATCCTTCTATCTGGAAACCGCCTTAGAGCTTCAAAAGCGGCATCTCATGCGTGTTACGAACATAGAAGCGATAAGACCACGGAATGTTAAACCATCACTTGTTCTTAAGTCCGCAGCTCAGCAAGTCTGCCTTTGTCCCTCTGTCTCTTTCAGTTTGTGTTTCTGTCTGTCTGGTCTGTCTGCTCAGGAAGTATTTGTGCTGGCCTTTTTCTCGTTGCCCCGTCTTTGATATCACCCACACGTGGTGGAAAAGGACTCAACCCAACCCAACCCTGTCTGCTCAGGTAGTCTCTCTCTCTCTCTCTCCGTGGAACGTCTAGAACAACTTGCTGCTAACCTAGAAACCCGTCTGACCTACTCCGTGCTTCTTTCCTATAACCTACCGCCCACGTGGCCAGAGGTCAGCCGCAGGCTCTGATTGGTTGTTTCTCTTCAAAGGAAGGAAGCGATTGGTCGGATGCTGCAGACGATGTTATCGTTATTGCATGCGTTTTTGATTTGATTTGACGTATTCTTATGGGACTGTTTGTATAAGGTGTCCGAGGAAAACAAAGATAAATGTGGCCACACTTGTCCAAGGGTCAGAGATGATGCCGGGACGGACAAAGGAGACATTGCTCGCTTAACTCGAAGGGTAATAAGAACACACACACACACACACACACACACACACACACACACACACACACACACACACACACACACACACACACACACACACAAAGGGATTTGGTCTAGTGGTTAAGGTACTCGACTTCGGATCCCAAGCCGCCCGGTTCGAATACTTGGTATGCAGGAATCTGGATGGATTTTAGTGCACGCTAAAAATCACACGTCCGTCTTTCAAAGAAGAGTAGGCTGTGGCCGCTGGCGTGGAAAACAGAAAGACTGTCGCACACACCAGAGTGAATACTAGGGTGGAGGTTTGCACATAAAGCAATGCTCAGCGGCAGCAGGCTTTCGCTGCTTTCTCCTCTAGCCCTGCGGCGCCATGAGCATTTCAGAAGAGATGGATATGTGCGCCGAGGAGAAGTCTACCATACCATTGTTAGTCAACATCTTTTCCAGGGATAGAAAAGTTTTACTTTGAAGCAATCTCGTTATTCTGGATGACCTGACTGTCCCCAGTAGCCCAAGTATATCTTCTATTATCTTGAAAAAGAGCATAAGCGCCGTTACTTTGAAAAGCGTTCAGACCCGTTTTCCAGATGACCTTAGATACCTTCCCGCCACGCTCTTGCTGACATGCAGGCGATCGTATCCGTTGAATCACTTCGGATCCGCTGAATCATTTGGGATCCGTTGAACCATTTGGGATCCGTTGAACCATTTGGGATCCGTTGAACCATTCGGGACTGTCGGTTCGAGTTTCGAAATAGTTCTGTCCAACTCTTTATATCAATGACGATTTCATTGGATTTGTTCTTGTCGTTGTATTTGAGATGGGGAGCCGGGATAGCCCAGTGGTAGAGCGTTGGACATCCAATGCTCTGGTCGTGAGTTCGAATCTCGGCTGGGTCCAAATATCTGTACTTGCCTTTTTTTTCCCCCCTCTTTGATATCACCCATACGTGGTGGAAAAGGACGTTAAATTCTCAAACACGCACACCACACCTGTATTTGAGTTGTTGTTGTTGGTGGTGGTGATGGTGGTGGTGGTGGTGGCGGCGGTGGTGGTGGTATATTCGTAGCCTTCGAGATCTGGAAGATTCCAGACGGACAGAACTCTCACCCACCACTATACCTGGATCACTATTCTAGATCACTGCACTGACTGGCCTCTAGTGGCTGACCACATAAAGCAACGGCCATAGTCTGGCTACTCTCTAAACCAAGCACCTCTGGTCCAGTTCCCGTCCCCATCCATCTTTTCCCTCATTCTTCTCCGCAGAGCTGGCGGCTACTACTCTCCCGCTCTGTAGACCGGCCCTGGAAGGGCGTACTGTGGTTAATGTCCCGTGCAGGCCAAACAACACAAATACACGAGGTCTTAAAATGCCTATATATTACCGGCCCCCGTAGTGTATGGTTAGCACTTCGGATCATGGACCGGGAGACCAAGGTTCGAGTCCCAGCCGAGGCAAGCGGGAGTTTTCCTACCTAGATCGGCTCCTACCTAGAACGGGTGTGCTAGGGGCCCAATGGGAGGCTGTTGCCACACAGCCGAGTTTCACCCACTTCACGGGTGCGACTTTGGGGGTTCTTCCCTTAGTATGACACGTCTTGTGATGTGGATGATTACACGGCCGGCACCGCAGGTGCCGTAGTTTCCGGGCCTGGTTAATGCCGGGATATTTATGACAGGAAGCGTGGAATACGGCCCTGTCCCGCAGTCCCAAACCATATGGACCTCCATAGCATCAGCTTACTATCATCCTCATCTCCATCATCATGCATAATAAAAATTGTCCCAGCTTCCGAGTCCTCCGTGGGTTCCACCCATGACCTGGGAAGAACACCACTGGAGCTGGCAAACAGTTGGGGCAGCTTAAAAAAAGCCTATAGTGATATTCCATATTAGCCTCAGGCATCATAGTCACCCCTAAAAATGCTTCAATCTGGAAAACAAGAATTAGCATGCTCATACCATTCAAGGGCACGCACCTAACAGGAGTCCAAATAATTTAAATGACTGAGTGTGTGAATGTGTATATGTATTTATATGGTATGTTTGTGTATATCAATTGTGTTTTATTATCAAGAGGAGCAAAGCAAATTCTTCTTATTTGTAACTAAGAAGCAATAAATCTATCTTATCATATCTTATCTTATCTTAAACCAGACATCCACTTCATTCAAATCTGCCTGCGTCGCTTTTGCCGCTCTCTAGCGCAAAAAGTCCCAGCTTCACTGGCAACTTTCTTCTTGTTGCGGCCCCCTGGCATGCACCTCCGCACGATCAATCACGAAAATCACGCTTTTTCATGACAACAAAGAGCATTACAAACTAGCACACTCGCTAAACAGGGTTCCCCAAATAAACACCAAACATGGCCCCATTGTCAATTAATTTTGTGTCCTTACGCCCTATGCTGCGAACTGGTTTATTGCGCCTAGGAGATGATAAGTTGCAATATTTGCTGTATATGCGCTTAGTATTTATCTTTGTTTTACCTAGTTGTAATTGTCATTTGTTTTCTACGCTTTTTTTGTAACCGGGAGTTCGAGAAATTAGCATGAAGGTGCAGCGTCTTCTGCATGTCCTAGATTTATATTGCCTCGTAGACCAGTTCGCATCCTTTGTCCAACGTTACATTTTTGTTTTTTTCATGTAGTGCAGGCACACTCAGCCGCGAATAACTCACTCACTCCCTTGTGTCCTTACGCCCGCAGGGCTGGGGTCCTAAGTCCGCAGAACCAGGTCGCACAGACGGAGAATGGGCCTCCAGCCCAGATCATCTTCCCCCGGACAGCGGCGACTTCTCGGTTACGTCCCTTGTCCCAGGCCATAGCGACTTGTCTGGGACACTCCTGTGGGCGTTGTAAATTGGTCGAGGTCAGAAATGAGGCCTACCGTGCCCGACTAGGAGCAGTGTTTATGGAGGATTACAGGGAGTTGATAATATTGCATGTCATGATAAGGGGATCATAATCATGGCATTTGTTGCAGGAGTCAGTGTGTCAGCTTGGCATTCGTGAGTGGTGTTCATATTTGATTGACGATTGTAGCGCGTGTTTCAGAACAGGTACGCTTAAAGGTCTGCAATCTAAACAAAAAGGCACGAACAGTGTGTTTAAAAAAAAACTGTCCGACTGTGCAAAATGCAGTCAATTCTGTATGGTATGGTATGGTATGGTATGGTATGGTATGGTATGGTAGACTTCTCCTCGGCGCACGTATCCATCTCTAATGAGATGCTCTAGGCGCCGCAAGGCTGGAGGACGAAGCAGGGAAAGCCTGCTGCCGCTAGGCGCTACTTTATGTGCAGACCTCCACCCTGCTATTCACTCTGGTGCGTGCGACAGTATTTCTGTTTTACCACGCCACCGGCCACAGCCTACTCTTCTTCGAAAGATGAACGTGGGATTTTTAGCGTGCACACTTGATATTTGTGCGTGCGTGTGTACACGAAGGCGAGACAGGCACCGCAAACGAGTCACAGTTACAGAGTTCTCAGCGTTCCTGAAACCCCTATAAAAGCCAACGGCACCCCGATTTCACATCTCCGTTTCCGTTTTGACATTTAGCGACAAAGATCGCAGTGGCTAGTCTTCTCGTGCAGTACATAACACCCGCTAGACACTGGAGTAATATTTCTCGCTCACCAACCAAAAGCACAATGAAGTCACTGCAAACTCACGCTCTGGTTTTACAAGGGTCTCCGAAGCGCTGAAAACTCTGCAACTGTGACAGAGTTGCCTGCATAATGCATAGTCGCAGGAGTTGCAGTTAAAAAAAAACAAAACAACAACAACACACACACAATGTCTGTGGCTTTTCGTTGAGACTGCAGATCGTACAGAAGACTTGGGGTTCATTTTGTGCACATTTAACTGGAGCTTCAAACTGTCTGAAAAACTATGTTTGTAACTTCTGTCAACCAAGACATCCACAGGATATCCTCATCCAATTTTGCACACAACAAAGATTACCACAAAAAAAAAAGCGGTAACATTTCATGGTTAGGCTCATGGC
>JACVVK020000162.1:160000-162500 GCA_018292915.2 Batillaria attramentaria | reverse complement strand
GGAAACAGCCCGAATTTCCCGAAAAGGACAGTATTATATATATATTCTTTTTTTTTTTTTTTTTGTTTAAATTAAAACATACGGCTTGTAAAAGAAACCGTCCTCAGTAAATATATAAACTGAATCTAAGTAACATCTGTAACACTCCCTCGCCATTTTGATTTAAACCCGTGATGACTGCACGCTTGGGTATTGGCTTTTCCTTTTCTTTTCTTTTCTTTTGATTTCTCGGCAGATGCTGCATGGCTTTTCTCCCTTCCGTCGACTCTCGCGCGAGGGAGAGCAGTTCTGGTCGATCTATCTCCGGTGGTCTGCATGGAGTTATCATGACACCTCGCGCTATTAAGCGATATCGATAGCCCCCGCTGCTAATATGAATCTGGGCGGTGAGATAGCTTGGTAGGGGAAAAAAAGAAAGCATTATGGCAAGAAAAGAATGGATAGGGATAACATTGCAGATCGATCAGAGTGTTTCTGATAAGACTTTTTTGTGCCTGTTTTGGGGAAAGTTTGCCGACAGAACTGCGGGAAAAACAACCTTGTGCGGGGGAAAAAAAACAAACAAAAAAACCACGAAACAGGATAGGGAATAACTTTGCCGATATATCAGATTGTTTCTCATATCTGACTGGACTTTCTTTCTTTCTTTCTTTCTTCGTAAAGAGGAGCACGGAGATGGAGGCGGGAGAGGGAGGGGGGGGGGCTTTTCATCATTGCCTTAGATAACAAAATTACAATTTTGTTGTTGTTGTTGTTGTTGTTGTTGTTTTGTACCGCAGAAACGTGTACCTGACTCGATCATGCACAGGACAAACAAGACCTGTCACGCGATTTACATAAACAGTGATACGCCTGCGCTAGTCCCATGAGTATATACATCATAATTGATATCATGATTTAGTGTTTAATTATGCTTATATACATGCACATATGTGTGTGTGTGTGTGTGTGTGTGTGTGTGTGTGTGTGTGTGTGTGTGTGTGTGTGTGTGTGTGTGCGCGCGCGCGCGTGCGATTTCCTGGTTTTATGTATATTTCTTTTTTTCTTTTCTTCGTTTTCTTCTTTTCGATTTTCTTCTTTATGGTAGTGTAGCAACGGCAAGTTTGAAAATGGTCTCTCTTTTTTTTTTTTTTGGCCTGTAACTTCTTGCGTTGTAAAATAAAGGATCGTTATCGTTATCGTTCTGTCGATCACCATCGTACGACCGCGTAACGAAGAAGAACCCTCGGCTGCATGACGTGCCGTGCAGAGTTTCAGTGATGCAGTCTGCATGTCGAATGCACGAACTACACGCAAGACCGCTATGCGTGATACATGTGATCGCGGCTTTTTAATCAGCAGGTCTGACCGAGAATGTCACGAGGGAGATATTAGATATCAGGTTTTGCTGAAGTAAGGGTCGGTTTCATTGGCTGTTCATTGTTTGGCTCGGAGGGGGATATTCGTGATTGTGCAACGCCGGTGTTTACCGGAGATCTGACTGGGTTCTATCTGCAGGTTGCGCCAGCTATCGGCCGGTTCCGCTTGAAAGACGCTTCAAAGTGACTGCGGTGAAAACGGACATCGCTCGTTTTGGGTGTGTGTGTGTGTGTGTGTGTGTGTGTGTGTGTGTGTGTGTGTGTGTGTGTGTGTGTGTGTGTGTGATATTTATTTTACATTATGATCTTAGTATAAGGAGCGGAGCGACTGCATGTCTAAAGACAATTTTCTGTTTTAAAATGTATTTTAGAACAGATAATAAAGTATTTTTGAATTTGAATTTGAATTAAATATTCTGCAACCGTTTTTGGAAAGCTTATTAGGGTAGGCGATGGGGTGGAGGATTTTGAGAGGCAAACAACAACAACAACAACCCCCGTTTTGTTGTTGTTGTCGTTGCATTTTAGATTTTGCAGAGAATAAGGTAGAAAGGTCGGGATGAACATATATTTCTTTCTTTTTTTGTCAGCGGTGCATTTACTCCAGTCATAATCTATACTCCTGTAGCGGCCCAACTGAAATGTTTGGGCTAAGGGAAGTATGTGCACACCCCCCCCCCCCCCAAAAAAAAAAAAAGAAAAAGAAAAAAAGAAGCGATGTCCGTTTTCACCGCAGTCACTTTGAAGGTTTCGATACAGCATCAGATTCGTGACAACTTCATTCACACACACACACACACACACACACACACACACACACACACACACACACACACACACACACACACACACACACGTGCATGCATGCTGGTTTGCAGCTTATACTCGGGTCGTAAGTTCGAATCCCAGCAGAGAACATGCATTTTCGTTGCTCCGTCATTTGTATCATCCTAATGTCACGGAGAAGGACGTTCAACCCTACCCCCCCCCCCCCCCCCCCCCGTCCTCCCCACCCCCTCCCAAACCCATCCAACCCTTCGCTCCCCCCCCCACCCCCTCCCTTTTCACGCCTCCCTCCTCCTCCTCCAAACGCACACTCTTAACGTACAGAATTACTTTTTCTGCGCACAACTTCCGCCATT
>JACVVK020000162.1:152500-155000 GCA_018292915.2 Batillaria attramentaria | reverse complement strand
TCGGTTTTGTTTGTTTGTTTGTTTGTTTGTTTGTTTGTTTGTTTTTTTGCTGCTCCAACTCTTTGCCAGTGGTGTTAATAATGAATGATAATAAAATAATGATGAGTATTGTATAGGCGCTTTACCCAACTTCATGAATCGGCTCAAAGCGCCGCAAACTGAACCCAACACGCACGCTCACGTGAATCACACGCATTCTCTCACACACCGGACATAAACACATTGCATTCACGTGGTGCGAAGGCCGGTCAACTCAGCTATTTAAATTTCGGAATTTAGAATTGCATTTATCGTTCAAGTTTGGTGGGCTGAACATTTCCAAAGCAGGTCATGGGTGGAATCCACGGAGGGCTCGGAAGCTGGGGCAATTTTTTTTATTAAGCGTGATGATGGAGATAGGATGATAAGATGATGCTATGGGGGTCTGTGTGGTTTGGGACGGCGGGGCAGGGCCGTATTCCACGCTTCCTGCTATAAATATTCCCAGGCCCGGGAACTACGGCACCTGCGGTGCGGGCCGTGTAATCATCCACATCATAAGATGTGTCATACCAAGGGAAGAACCCCCAAAGTCGCACCCGTGAAGTGGATGAATCTCGGCAGTGTGCAAACAGCCTCCCCATTGGGCCCACAGCACACCCGCTCTGGGTAGGAGTCGGCCTAGGTAGGAAAACTCCCGCTTGCCTCGGCTGGGACTCGAACCCGGGTCTCCCGGTCCATGGTCCTAAGTGTTAACCACTACACTACGGGGACCGGTAACAGTCAGTAGGTTTGACCACAGGTTTCGCCAACTGTGCGGCGAATGAGGCGTGGGATAGAGGAAGGCTCGCGTGAGGAAGTTGTATGCTGATTGCTGACTCCTAAGGCCGGTGTCATAGGGGCGTGTATTTAGTCCGAACAAACTGCGAACACACTGTTTTTCCCTGTTTCTCGTGTGATATGCGGTGTGGGATCGACGTTCGAACAGGGAGAAAATATGCTGACCCCAATCCTTCCCTGAACTGAAGGTTGACTTTTTGGTACTTTTTAAAATAAGTTACGACTACAGTTGTTTTTTTTATGTAGTAAAGTTAAAGGGGAGGGGGAGGGTGGGGCGTGACGATTCGTTACCCATCTCTGGAGTAGGCGCCTGACTGCTGGAAAAGTGCGACTGGTGGAGGTTCAGTAGATGTGTCTGCTGGTTTCGTCAGCAGTGCGGTGAACGCGGCTTGGGTTCGAGGACTCAGTCTCTGGTGGGAATTAAAAAGAAAAAGAAAAAGAAAAAAGCTGACTATTTACGTTACCCGTTTCCTGTGGATGTGGGACGTGGGTCGTGTTTGTACTTCAACAGCCGTTTGCATAACAGACAAAGATAAATCACATGTGACGGATCGGTGTTTCTGTGTGGAATAAATTGTGTTCATCTGGACTATTCAGATAGAGTAGCTGCCCCTTCTCACCATCATCTGTCCACAAGAGCGGTGTCTGACGGGGGCGTTTAGCACCGCTTGAGTTAATTTCCCTTGACGCCACGTTTCTTAGGTTAGGGTTAGTAAACAGTGGATTTGAAAATGGGACTGGGTGGGGGAGGGTGGGGGGGGATGACAAAGCTTCAAAGCGACATGAAAGAGTTTCCATTACGTGTGTCAGGATGACACGGGTCTCTCTCTCTCTCTCTCTCTCTCTCTCTCTCTCTCTCTCTCTCTCTCTCTCTCTCTCACAGTCTCATACGTGCACTTCAGTGATAGGAAACGGCCCTAAAATTAATGTGTTCCTAAACCTTGCTAAATTGTTGATAGTGAGTGGGTCTTTGTGTGCGTATGTGCGTGCGTGCGTGCGTGCTTGCTTGCGTGCTTGCTTGCGTGCATGCGTGCGTGCGTGTGTTTGTTAGAGGTAAATATCACTCTTTCATTTGCTTTGATTTCTAGATTCATAATTACGCTGAATGTATCCGCCATACCCCAAAAGGGACAGAAAGGATAATATATGCTGAATATTAAAGTACCTAATCATTACGTCACCTCACTTCTTACGCCATGCTGCTGTCCATGTAATTATGGTTGAATTCTGAACTGAAAGTCCTCCGGAAGTGCCCACACTGCTTCAGAGTTTAGAAACGCAAATGGAAATCGCCAGTGTAAACGAAATCTGACGTCACAGTGCCTGGCAGTCAGCGGAAGCACGTAGGTTGGTTTGAAGTGGTTTTGTACTTTAGCTTTGCTCGAGAGAAAACAGAAAGCCTATGTAGCTAAACTAAAGGAGTCGTGGATGTCCATTTTATTCACAGGGCAAACAGGGGCGGATTCGAGGGGCGTTCTTAAGCCGGCGGGAAGGTGGGCGGGTGTTTGGGAGTTGAACATCTTTCTCCACCGCGTATTGAGTGTAAGGGAATGGGACTGGATTTGCTTTGGTATTCAGCCCATTGCTGGGAATTTTTTTGTGGCCCAGACTCTCATAAAGAAATGGATATAAGTTGACAGATATAAGTTGACAGATATACATCTTATCCCATCTTTCTATG
>JACVVK020000162.1:117500-147500 GCA_018292915.2 Batillaria attramentaria | reverse complement strand
CACCAGTGCACACACAAACTCGCACATGCTGCCAGGCACACATACGCGCACATACTGATACACTCACACTGTGACACAACGACGAAAGCCAACAACAACACCAACAGCAAATCGGGTACTGGCTATCAAGTTACCTTGCGCCTGTAGGTATTTTGTACTCACAGACCGACCTAGGCTTATAACGGTGACAAAGAGCATGATACCATTTAGATTTGTACAAAATATGAACCATTTTAGGGCTGTCGTCGCTAAGTTACGAGCCAAAACATAATCCAAAACATCCGTCTTCCGCCCACTTCACTTGCAAGTGAAGTGACGCGTTCCTATGAAACAGACCATGGCAACGGCCAAATGGCCGTCGCAGTGCATGTCGGACGTTCTCGCTGCCGACAGTACAAGTTTTACAAAGCTCTACAATACACTTTGGCAGACTAACACTAACCCACCCACCCTAACACTAACTCAACAGTAGCAGCATCTTTGCAAAACACGTTTTTTTTTGACACGGTGGGAGTTGTCTATCCTGCCAGGTGCCGCTTTAATAATAATAATAATAATAATAATAATAATAATAATAATAATAATAATGATAATAATAATAATGATAATAATAATAATTGATACTTATATAGCGCTCTTCCTCGCAG
Organism: Batillaria attramentaria; assembly: GCA_018292915.2. NCBI lineage: Eukaryota > Metazoa > Mollusca > Gastropoda > Batillariidae > Batillaria > Batillaria attramentaria. Next base: position 146,853 of record JACVVK020000162.1, on the reverse strand, counting down.
AGAGCTCACAGCGCTTAACAAGGAAAAGAAAAACATTAGAACGATGCAGTCACGTACAAACAAAGCAGTACACCTTCACAAAACACACAACATATCAACACTACAATCAGACAGGTGCTTGCAGGTACAGTGGGCGAATGGGTCCCATCCACCGAGAAGGTGACAGCTGAAGAACTTGCCTCTCAGTGAAGGGACACGAACCCTGGACCACATTTGGTGAGGATGCTCAATGTCCCCCCCCCCCCCCCCCCCCCCCCCCCCCCCCCCCCCCCGGTTCAGTAAAAGATTTCGTTAAAAAGATAGGGTTTTAAAGCAGAGCGGAAGGCCAAGTCAGTACTTGCTGAGCGGACAGATAAAGGAAAAAATTCCAAATAGTCGGTGCTGCAGGAACGAAAGACCTTTCTCCAAAGGTTTTAGTGAAGACACGTGGTTTGCAGAGTGTGAGAGTGTCCGATGATGAGCGAGCGAGCGCTGTAAAGTTGTCATCGTACAGTGTGCTACTTTTAAAAATTGCCAGAGAAAGTGAAAGTGTGAGTTAAGTTTATTTTGCGCGAGAGCATAAAACTACAAATCTGTCGCGAGAAAATGACAACGTCCATTTTCCCCTCGCAAGATTCTGACAGCAAATGAGCGGATAGGTCACGTGGACGTTCCCAGAACGAGGCTATGCTTACACGTTAATGGAGCTTCGTGGCTCGGAAACCGCGTAAAACAGGTAAGTTGATACTTCCTGTTAGAATCGGGTACAGCCGGGGAAATTTTATTTGAAAACTGCGTGTCTTGGGGCACGTTCCAGAAATCATGACTCTACCGGTTAAAGGTGCATATTTTGACATATCTGCTCTCACAAATCGTTCGGAGCTGTGTTGGTGGTTTCCAATATAGTGTCACGTGGGCATATTTGGCGTCTCACAGGTTGACACTGAGCCAACAGTAGCGTCTCACAGGTTGACACTGAGCGCGAAGGAGTGTTAAGAGGCTGTGTACAGTTGCCAGTTTTACTGGGTTGAACCCGAGTTGCACGTGGGTTGGTGCGTTTACATTTAACCAACCCGGGTTGAAAACGACCCGGGATCAACCATGTTACGGACCAGGGTTGAACCCGGGTACAGGGTCAGCTCGCATTCCAGATCTAAACATGCAGCTGGCGTCATGATGTGATACATCCGTCAAGGCATGACGGCGTGAATGACGTAAGTTTTCCTACGTCATTGTCAGGGTTAGACTTGCAGAGAATGTAGTGTAAACGCTATTGACCAGAGTCCAACCTAAGTCGAGATAAACTCGGGCTGAACCCGGATTGTACTGTAAACAGCCTCTAAGTAGTCACATTTTGTACTGGGATTTTTTTTTAAATTTAATTTTATTTTATTTTATTTACTCATTTATTTTTATTTATTTATTTTTACTTTTGTTTTTTGGCTATGCACTTTGATTTTCAACCTTACTCGTGGGTGAAAACAGAGTCTTTGGTGAAAATAACAGCAGACTGTTTTTAGACCATCGTGCGGTTTTTACCTCAGAGTTCTCGTCCTCGGAATAGCACCAGATAATCTCCCCGCCGTTTAAAACTGACACCCGCGAGCATAGGACAGCGTATGCCCATTTGAGCGGCCGCCTGCCATATCAAAGACGCTTGTTGTGAAGACCATGTTGTGATGCTTAGCGATGTGCACGTGCATTCTGCAGCTGGTAATTGGTCAGGTAGAGCCAGGTCGGAACTGATCTGCGGTACAGTTGATTCAAAGTTTACCAACAGTCGAGGCTGTTAGGAGAAGATAGGCCAGGGTTTATTTGCACAGAGATGCTGCTGCTGATAATGATGATAGGGTAGAGCATTTAGGCATTGCTGCCTATCTTACAGGCTGTCCTGCTGTTCTACTTTCAAGGGCACTAAACAACAAGCGACAAGAAGTATCTAAAAAGATGAGAGAGAGAGAGAGAGAGAGAGAGAGAGAGAGAGTGCACACGATAAACAAAGTAAAACATACGTGCCATGCGCTGGTAATATTGGCTGTATGCCAAGGAAGACATTATATATATCTTTATAGCCATCATTAGAACATGTACCACATTTCTATATATATATATGATCAGTGTTGAATAAGCGTGTCGTGTAGAATTGGTTTGAAGTTCACAAATTTGGAAATGATTTGGTTAGTCAGTGGTAAAGAGTTCCACATGGATGCTCCTGAGAAAGAGGCTAGAATCGCATCAAATTCACATTTGTTTCCTCGAGAAACCCATTTCCTGTGACAACTTCAAATCATTTTACCGATTTCTGCCAGTTTTTGCATGATAGACTTTAATGGTAGGACTTGCATTACAAATAATTATGTTGACAAATTGATTTAAAATCTCATTTTGAAATATGTCATTGCTGCCGAATGTGTGTTTGTTTGTTTCGCAGCCGTACAGTGTCGGTGGTAAAAATCGAGGTCAGGTAGGGTAGGTAAGCCGAACCGCAGCTGTCTTCATCATTTCCGCCGTACTTACCTCGCGTCCTCTCCTTTCATTAACACCGACCTGCAGGAAGATATCCAGACAGGAAATGAAGGGTCATCAGATAACACATTGTTATTACGACCTGTAATCACTTCTCTCGCTGTCTGACCCGGAAAATCATCATACACACGGCGTATGAGTAGAGTACAACTCCGTTATTCTCCGTTGTGTCCCTACCAAGGCGGGTGTTTTCCTGTCGTTAGAATAATACAATTCAAACGATTGGGTGTGTTTTTTTGTTTGTTCTTTTTTTTGCTGCCACAACTCGTTGCCGGCTCCAGTGGTGTTCCTCCCTGGTAATGGGTGGAATCCACTGAGGGCTCGGAAGTTAGGGCAATTTTTATTATGCATGATGATGGAGATGAGGATGATGGTAAGATGATGCTATTGAGGACCGTGTGGTTTGGGACTGCTGGACAGGGCCGCATTCCACGCTTCCTGTCATAAATATCCCGGCATCAACTAGGCCCGGGAACTACCTCACCTGCGGTGCCGGCCGTGTAATCATCCACATCATAAGACGTGTCATACCAAGGGAAGCATCCCCAACGTCGCACCCGTGAAGTGGGTGAAGCTCGGCTGTGTGGCCTCCCCATTGGGCCCATAGCACACCCGCTCTGGGTAGGAGCCGACCTAGGTAGGAAAACTCCCGCTTGCCTCGGCTGGGACTCGAATCCGGGTCTCCCGGTCCATAGTCCGAAGTGCAAACCACTACACTACGGGGACCGGTCGATTCAAATGTTTTGGTGAGGGTTGCTCGGCGGGAAGTATGAATATGAACATTCATACATCATCATTATCATCACTGGGTGAGCGATGGTCTAATAGGCAGCGCGTCGGAGAGAGGGGAAAAAAAAACGTTCACAGTGCACACTGACCCGTTTTGGATAAAAGAAATTTCTTTCACCAACACAGTAAACCCATAAAGCGCAAGACAAGTTGACAATTAATCTCAACGCGGCACTAACAGGAACGACAGTATAGAACAGGGTAGGTACCCTGCTTGTGCTTAGAAGAAGCTCGAATCCAATACACAATTTTTTTTTTTTACCACAGTAAGAGAACACATATCATCAACAATGGGACTTTTCTTTTCATAATGTAGAGGAAAACGGGTTCTGCATCTGTACTAGAGTATTCCTTTCAGCTGTAGTCTGTACAACTTATTGTGGAGCCGGGATAGCCGAATGGTAGAGCGGTGGACTCTCACTGCTCGGGTCGTGAGATCGAATCCCGGCTGGGGCCAAATACTTGTGCAGGCCTTTTTGTAGTTGCCCAGTCTTTGATAACACCCTTACGTGGTGGAAAAGGACGTTGAATTCCCAAACACCCACCCCACCCACCGCTGTACCACTTCTTTCAGTCTTCAACTTACTCTGAAGTCACAACTACAGATGTGAAACAAAATTCCAGGGTTTTTTTTTTTTGTTTTGTTTTGTTTTTTTGCTCGAAACAGTGTGTGGAACACCAGTTAAAGACGACCTTTGTTTTCGGGGTTATTCCCATTTGAAATTGGAAATATTTTGTTCAATGGACTTGGGCTTGTGTGAGGCAAGGAAGGGCGCGTGTGCCTACCACAAAACGGCTTGAACGCTACGAGACAATAAAGACGGAAGTGTGCTCATGTTTCAAACACGTGGCTGATTGGCTGGGTTTTTTTTTTTTTTTTTTTGTTTTAGGGGGTTTTTTGTTTAGTTTTTTTTTTTTTTTTTTTTGGGGGGGGGGGGGCCTTAACTTCATTTTCCACCACATACGGGTGATATCAATACCACAAGACTGAAACAAAGACAACACAAATATTTGGCCACAGCTGGGATTCGAACTCACGACCCGAGCATTGAAAGTCCAACGCTCTTCCAGCTTGGTTACCCTGGCTCCCTGGTTTTGTCTGAGAGCAATCGTCGTCAAGTTTTTCGATTCTTAGTAGCACAGGAAGCACTGTCCGCCATTTTGACTGGTCCCTGTGCGTACACCTGTTATATCGGTGAAGACGCAGAATACGTTAATGAGTATGAAAAGTAAGACTGGTTGACGGGTATAATTATGTTGGATTTCCACAAATACGCCTACGCGACGGGTTTTTTTTTTTTTTTTTTTTTTTGCTGCCCCAACTCTTTGCCAGCTCCAGTGGTGTTCCTCCCAGGACATGGGTGGAACCCACGGAGGACTCGGAAGCTGGGACAATTTTTATTATGCATGATGATGGAGATGAGGATGATAGTAAGATGATGCTATGGAGGTCCATGTGGTTTGGGACTGCGGGACAGGGCCGCATTCCACGCTTCCTGTCATAAATATCCCGGCATTAACCAGGCCCGGGAACTACGGCACCTGCGGTGCCGGCCGTGTAATCATCCACATCATAAGACGTGTCATACAAAGGGAAGCACCCCCAAAGTCGCACCCGTGAAGTGGGTGAAGCTCGGCTGTGTGGCAACAGCCTCCCCATTGGGCCCATAGCACACCCGCTCTGGGTAGGAGCCGACCTAGGTAGGAAAAATCCCGCTTGCCTCGGCTGGGATTCGAACCCGGGTCTCCCGGTCCATGGTCCGAAGTGCTAACCACTACACTACGGGGGCCGGTAACAATCAGTGACGGGTATTTGCACACGTACGCCTACGCGACTTACTCGGGTGAAAGGCGGCAATTCCAGGGACCAACGCGGCTTACAAGTGACGCGACTGAAGTTGTGTTCATTTACGTACCTTGTGGATGACAGGCACTCATGCAAAGATTACCGTCTTTGAAACATGAACATCTCTTACTAAGGCAAGAGCCTTTGCATTGACACCTCTTGTAGCCCTGTCTGTTTCCAACGGACAGAACTCTCACAGCACTCCGAATGGTAAGTTCTGTAGCAGCAGGAACATCCTCAACTTTTAACAAAACTTGCATTCAAACGTTTGACTCTCAAATTCTCCAATGCGTATTTCGTGAAATACGCAACAAATTTTTGCTCATTTCATGAAATGGCCAGTAAATTTGGCCGTTTCGTGAAATGAGCAATTTCGCTGCGCATTTCACGAAATGAGCAATATCGTGCGTATTTCATGAAATGGGCAGTTTCACAAATTACGCGTAACATATACAATGTCAGTAGTTTGACTTTCAAAGAAGATAGAGAGTCGCGGTGTGTACTGCCCACAGGACGCTAGGGTCTTATCGTTTTGTTTGTGTTGTTATGTTATACGCCCGTTTATATTTTAAGGCGTTTATCCTTGCAAAACTCGCTTTATGAATACCAGCCCTGACGTATTGTCCATCGTCCGCATTTCTTTTAATCACTCTCAGTGCGCCAATCACTCACCGACACTCACATGTTACAACGATGGACAGACATACACTGGTGAAACTGACTATAGTTACACTGGAAAGTCCTGGAAGGGTTTGCAAAAAAAAGGAACGTTTTGAGATCGCTCTTAAAAACAGACAGTGTGGGTGCATTTCTCAGGTTTGCAGGCAGAGAATTCCAAAAGGTTGGAGCGACAAAACTGCAAGAGCGCTCGCCCCAAAAACATAAAAAAAATAAAAAGCTATACGCAACACCCTCAAAATGCATTAAAAAAAAATCATCATCATCATCATCATTATCATCATCATCATCATCATCAACAACAACAAACACAGACCATCCAGAGAGTCAGCTGTGGGGTGATCTTAAAGAAATCCCAGTGTTCAGTTGCAAATTCGAACCCTGGTCTCTCCGGAGTGCTAACCACTACACCACGGGGGAGACTTTATTTTGCCAGCTATTGGCAGACGGAGCAGGGTAGGTTCACGCCTGCTGTGGTGGTGTTTGCATGCAGACTTGCAGGTTTCGTCTAGCAGAGCGAGAAACCCCTGTTGAGAATTCTCGGCACTGGGCCCATTTAGCTCTTCAAGCAGGGCTAAAGGTTTCAGCTGACGTGTCTGACAGCTGGAGTGGCCCTGCATAGATGGCAAGGGGAGCTTAATGCAGGGTCAGGGGAGAGAATAAAGTTAAAGGCAAATAGTGGTTATGTGACTGGCTGGATTTGGGTTGCTGGGGTTCAGATAGGAAGCGACGGGGTGGGGAAGGGAGGGGGCGGTATTGGCCGGGTGAAGGAGGGCGGGGGGAGGGGGGGGGGGTTATAGACCGGAAACAGTAGGGTAGAACCATACGTCTGTCCGAGTCAGTTTGAGTTTTGCTGTTTTGTCTAGGCTGGCTTCCGTGTATAGTCTGCTGAAGAACTGAGGGTTTTAAGAATAACTGTTTAAAGACGTTTCTGCTGTATGAAGTTTCCGCTGTGACTGTTTCCGAATGCCTGCGAATCCGACATTGCTTGTTCGTCACCGGCGAGGGTGGGGGGTAGGGGGAGGGCTGTTTGGGAGTTTAACGTCCTTTTCCACCATTTTCGCCTCGAAGGCACTGAGTGGACACTACAATAAGCAACACACACACACACACACACACACACACACACACACACACACACACACACACACGCACGCACGCACGCACGCGCGCACACACACACACACACACACACACACACACACACACACACACTTGGATCTGTTTCATACGCTCCCCCCCCCCCCCCCCCCGAAAAAAAAAAAAATCAGAATACAGAATAAATTAATGTAATCCGCGTTAAACAGTCAGTTATGAAGTTTTCTTCTAAACCGGTCACAGCGACACGGCCTGTGTTCGTGCCATGCTGCAATTATAGCATCGGATTTAGCTCTGAACTAATTTAGAAGTTGTGAATTAGCAGGCTAAGTATTCCTGGACCCTGCTAACCAAACATTTTATCCCTATTGTCTTGTGTCTAGACTAAGCTGTCAGTCCGTCTGAGACCGTCGGCTGAAAACTCAGTCACTCCCCGTCTGGCATGTTTAATTGTCTGTTTTTGTAATTATATCTGGGTTTTCCCCTAAAGCTTCTGAAAATAATCTCAGACTTTTTAAGAATTAAAAACAAAAACAAAAACCCGACTAAAGCAGCAAAGCGAGATTCAGGCAGACTACACAGACCACAGACAGACCCCGGGTCAATTCAGCGTGAGGCTACAAGAGCCCCGGGTCTATGCAGCTTGAGGGACGGAAGTGCTCCGGGGTCACACGAGCCGGGGGGTACATTGTGCGTGTTACACTGGTTTTGTTTTGTTTTGTTTTGTTTTCCCGCTGAGACAGGCTGTAATTCTCGTTCACATGTTCGGGTTAATGTCGTAAGCAAACGATGCCCCAGACGGCGCCACTAATCCGAGCGTCGAGAGACTGGGGTTTTTCCAGCATATTCATCAACCGCTTTTGAAAGGTGCCTATTTCTAAGAATTACATGTAGTAGGCTCCACAGACCTGAGAAGGCAATCTTTTTCCTTCTGGGATAGGTTGTGCTTGCGTGTATGCCTGTACGCTCGAAAGAAACTACCATTGATGATGAGTAGAGCTCTCGATGCAAAATACCAATCTCTGCTGGCTTGTGCGAACGAGAACTGCAAAGGCCCGAATCTGCGTTAACCATCAGTGCCGGCACAGCTGTGGACGGATGCTGCATTTTTCGGCTTCCATTCCGATTCCTATTTCCTCGGTGAAAGCATGTGTGAGGCTGCAAAGTTCTTCACGTGCTAGATAGATGGATAGATAGATAGAGATACTTCCAAGATAAAAATCAATGTCTGGAAATGAGTTCAGGATATCTTTCCCAGAAAAGAACTGATGACCACGTGACTTCAGTATATGGAACAAAAGGACCATAAACAGGGAATGAGTTTTCTCACTTCGATGGTTTGATCTCTTAAATAAAGGGTTAGTGCTTTGAGCAGCGGATAGTGTATGGGATGGGGGGAAAACGTTCTGTCCGGTGCAGAAAAGTAAATCAACTTTTGCTTATTGCTGGGAGGCGGTGAAAATTGAAAGAAAATCCTGACAGCAATTTTGAGAGAGAGAGAGAGAGAGAGAGAGAGAGAGAGGATTTATTCAGCATTGTGTCAACGTTTTCTAAACGGCTTCTCTCTCTCTCTCTCTCTCTCTCTCTCTCCTCTGCTTTCGTGGGTGTGAATGGGTGCACACCAATAAAACATGCAGTCCAGTAATAACAGTATTCACAGTGGTATAACCTCCCATGTTACCCGCGTCGTACCCCATAACCCATCGCTAAAGACCCAACCACTTCGTCACTTACACCAAAACCGGTTGACATCGATTTTTATCGCCCTCCCTTGGCTTTCGTCCAGGAAGGTCAGCCCATAACCGCCTCCCTTGCGTCTTGCAGACAACATAAAACTGCTTAGTCCTCGATTATTGAAAATCAGAAATAGCCAGCGAGAAATGGACTCGGGGAATAATTTCACAGGCGACTAAACGTCTTGGTCGTAATGGCGGAGGTGTGCCGACGCTGCTGGCTTCACGTGCAAGCGTCCGGCAGCAGTAGGTGCTGATCCATTTCTGACCTATTTCAATTACGGAGATCTAATTTATCTGCCACCGATCTGTCTGCATGAGGTTGGCTCGCCATCGGACCCGCAGCCTGGCTTCTTCTGGCGAAGATGGAAGATCCGTGGGAGTTGTAGCCACACTTGTGTTGACGGTTGAGTGTTATTAGTGGGTTGATGGAAAATTGGGCAAAGGGGGTGGGGGGGGGGGCTGAAGGGCGGAAGGGGGGGGGGGGGTGTCCGAATTGGGCAGTCAACAAGTCACTCCACGAAACAAATCGCTGTACAGAAAGAGCGTTCCACTTTCAATGCTTCCAAATCGAAATGGGATCTCGGTTGGATCTGGCCAATAGTTCGGTTGACGTTTCCCTCATGGCCCCGTCTTCGGTATCACTATCACGTTAATCCGCTAACCAACCAACCAACCAACCAACCACGGAACCAAACATCCAACCAACCTTGACCCCTACTATTCCTATTGTAAAGGCAGGTCACATGGTATCCATTCGCACTGGAACTTTGTGATAATAAGCCACGATTCCCATAATTCCGCGCACAAAATGACCGCCATGTCACGTGCACTACGCGCGCTGGACGATGCCGGGCAGGGATAACTTGGAACCCTAGACACATCCAAGGGCAAATAATGCACAAATTGAGTTATCTCCCGTGCCCTCTTTCGTATGTATACATATTATGCCGGCGGCGCGAGGAGATAAAATCGTTGGCGGTGGTCGGCGTTCCCGATGGAGATGTTGGTTGATGAATCAGGATGTCTTGATAATGTTGTTGCTGCAGTTTGCGGTGGTGGTGGTGGGATGGATGTGGTTGTGTTTGTACTGACAATACTAAGCTGCCTAGGTCAATGTGGTCATTTGTACAATATATCTGCGGTCTATGAGAAGTGTGCTTTATTTGTATTAATATAACGCCGTTAGTCGTTTTACCCGACAAGTACATTTGCCTGCATGCTCCTATACGCCTGCCCTGACCTAGATACAAGCCTCTGATGGTTTAACTTGATTCATCTAGCAGTTTTAGGTGCACACACTTCACACTGTAGCTGTTTGCGTTGAAGAGACGATTTGTATTGGTAATTGCCGGGCAGGGAAATATGTTTCGGTGTAACGTACGTGGTACGGATTGTGTCTGAATATACGGGCCAAGACGCGAGTCCTATTTCCGACTTTGCCTTTCCCCTGTTGCCCCGTCTTTGATATCACCTTTACGTGTTGAACAAGGACAGTCAGACTGCAACCAGCCAACCAACCAAACGACCACCTATCAAGTAACTAAATGCCAGCTGAAACTTGGGGAAGCAATGTTACTGTCGACCCTCCTATAGACGACTATATTCAGCAAGCCCCGAGGCTGATTTGAAGATGAAAGAGATTGACGTAATGGTTTTCGTTCTCAAATGACGTCAATGAACTTACTGCTTTCTGTCCACGTTTCAGTCATATCGAAATGCACGTGCTTCCCTCTTTGTACTGCCTGGCAAGAAAGTTTGCAAGACCATGCCATACCTGCTCATTATGCCACGGCACGCGATTGGCTGAATTCTTGGGGCTCGCCCGTTTTTATTGTCAGGCGTGGAGTCGTCAGTTCAAGTCGGCGAATGAAAGGACGCTCCGTTCAGACATTGTGGCCGATATTATAGCACTGTCTGTATCCTCTTATAGTCAGGGGTGGTGGGTGTATGAGGATTTAACGTCCTTTTCCGCCACATAGTCAGAATCAGAATCAGAATTGTTTATTGATAGGCCATAGGCCCATTCAAAGTTGAGAGTGACATCCAGACATTCTTATTCACATCAATACTTGTACAGGAAATAACCAAAGTGCAAAATAAAGTATATCAGCTCCACCACATAGTCGGTGATATGAGAGACGGGGCAGCGAGAAACAGACCAACAAAAATATCTGGCCCCAGGCGGGGATTCGAACCCACGACCCGAGCATTTACCTCTAATATTTAGTAACACCCGGATGTTCTCTTCTTGCCCTGCTCAGCTCTATACAGTCTTCACAAAAAGTTAAGGACCAGTCAACATAATGGGTGACTGTTTTAATAAATCAGAAAAAAAATAAACGAATAAGAATTTTCCCGTAAAATTCGGTAGCAAGGTTAAGGGGTAATTAGTGAACATGGCGACCACTGTGTGGATGGCACGTGCGCGTCACACAGCATGCTTAGCGCGTGTGAAAATCTGCAATTTCGGCAAAACTAGAACGAGTTTCAGTGTTCAGTGAGCGATACCTGGGGCTTTCTGCACGGCCAAAATGAGATGCACGTCAAAGAATGCATCCCTGGTTATGAACTGTGCTCATTTGTTTGCCTACATAAGCCGCCGTTTCAGCGATGTTCAGCACCACACCAGCATGCCACCACGACAAAAGTTGAATGATTTTGACCGGACCCGAGCAATTGCCTGGCTGCAGGATGGAGGTGGCGTGCGCGAAGTGCCCCGCAGACTGCGGTCGGTGGTCTAGTGGTTAAGAGACTTGTCACCAATGCGAGAGGTCAGGGGTTCGAGTCCCATTCGGGGCAAAGAATTTTTCCTTCTCGTACGTGGCACCGTTCATTCGGGCCGATCGTCGGGGGTTCTCTCCGGGTACTCCGGCTTCCTCCCCCTCTGCTTTGGAAATGTTCAGCCCACCAAATTGGAAAAATAAATGCAATTCTAAATTCCGAAATTTAAATAGCTGAGCTGGCCCTTCGCACCACGTGATTGTAATGTGTTTATGTCCAGCGTGTGAGAGAATGCGTGTGATTCACGTGAGCGTGCGTGTTGGGTTCAGTTCGCGGCGCTTTGAGCCGATTCAGGGTAAAGCGCCTACACAATACTCATTATCATTATTATTATTATTATTATCACACTCCATCATCACACGGCTGACTGAGGTTTTTTGTGTGTGTGCATATTTGCAAGTGGTCCTTAACTTTTTGTGAAGACTGTATATACCTGGTGGAAAAGGACGTTGAACTCCCAAACACCCGCAAAACGACCATGCTCAGCTATAAATAGAAGCAAACCTACATGTCATAACGACAAAAGATCTGATCTCCTCTGACCCAAAGACAGGCTTGACGTGTCACAACTGGAGGTAGATATACAGTCTCATGGGCACAGACTTCATGCTTTTTGCCAAGCACTCTCCTACAACTGTGTTGTCTGCTGGACGTTCACATAGTTCTTTTGAACACGAGGAGGAAGGAGACGGACATTGAAGGCCAAGTGTACCAAACCAAAATCAAACACCTAACCACACAGAACACAGTCTGGCTGACGATACTTGATCCTTAGTGCCGCAAGTCTAAATTCCCGATGCCCCATCACAACGTTGCCGTGAGCATGCATACAATGAAGAGGGACACAAAAAGCCAACGCTCTTTTTCCAGCGGAAGAGGGGATTTTCACACATCCGGTGAAACTGACGGCCAACATTTCCAGGCAGTTTGGGTGACTGACACCGGAAGTCAGCGTGGTACGCATGCGTCGATCGCCGACAGGAAGTTTGGCGAGAGTCTCTCTCTCTCTCTCTCTCGGGGGGAATGGGAGGGGGGGTGAGGCTAACCTGTTTGAATGTTGGACTCGAGATCAGAATGTCCCAAGTTCGATTCTTGACAGGTCCAAAATTGATATAGTACGTCTGGTAATTCAGTCGCCAACGATTTTTGGAGGTAACGTTTTGCGGAGCCACTTTCGTCTACCTATCAAAGAGAAAAGTTGATCCTGGCGTAGTGACCTAATTTATTTCATAACAGTTAGGGCTTTCAGTTTTTTCCCCGTTTCTTACTGTAAGTCCTTTTCAAAGAGTGTATCAATTCAGAATAATACTTTGACGTCATTCGCGGACGTCACTGTGTCTTGCTGTGTCAGGAAGGTTTTAAGAGTCGACGTCATATTGAGGGTATTACTTTTAACGTCATTGGGACCTGATGCTGTCCGGAGGTATATAGTTTAGGCTAATTTCGATACTCAGCATTTTTACAGCTCGGGTTTTCACTGAAAAATTAATATCGAGAAAAAAAAACGGACGAAACTCAGGATCCCGACTGTCTTGAAATATTAGGTTGCTAGTCCAGGATCACCTGTTTCTCTTCGATACGTATACAAAAAGTTATCGTCGAAAATCGTCGGTGGCTGATTTACCAAGGGCTCTGCAGTTGGCTTCGAAATCGTGCTGATGTCGCACAGAACGTGCAACGCCTCAAAAAACACTCACCTGTCTGTCCATCTCAAAAGCTGAAAAACACTCAGCAACCCCATCTCGCCCCATCACCCCCCCCCCTTTCTGTCTGTGTCTGTGTCTCTCTGCGGAATATTTTGTATGTGTATGTTTCCTTTTCCACTCAAGATAAATACCTTTGGAGTTTTCCCATCTTCTTTCTTGTCTTCAGATCTAGGTATTATTTGTCACGGTTCCCTTTTCCCAAGAGAACGTCTGTGTGATTTGGACGTCGGACACCGCCCATCAGACGTGTACCCCCTCCCCCTCCCCCCTCCCTCCCGACCCTTCCCGCACTCTATTGTCCTGCAACTATCCCCTCCCTGCCTGCATCACCCCCCCCCCCCCTCCCGTCCTCTGCCCGTTCCCTCAGTAATTCCATCATGACTATGCAGGCCCCCTACACACGATCCAGCAAAACCCTCCAATGACTTCCCGCGACGCTTCTGTCCTGTTTATGTGATTTGGCCTCTGTGTCGGCGCGCCTGATTGGATTAAACACTCCAGCGGCATTTAAGCAACTAGATTAGGGCGAAATCAGAGACAGGCAATGGCGAAAGGCCGCCGGTTTGCGCGCTGTTTGATTTCGTCCATGTCACCGCTGGACGAATGACCAGAGAAATAGGACGAGACCAAACAGAGGGCTGACAACGAGAAGAAAGACAGACCAAGGAAGGTGACTTTGTCCGGACGAGGAGAGACGCTCAGAGTTGTCAGCTCTTGATGGATATTTTTGTCGTCGTCTCTCTGTCTCTGGCTCTCTGGTGGATTTTTTTTCATCTCTCTCTCTCTCTCGTCTTTTTTCCAAGTCTGTGGACGTGACTAAGGTTGGTCTGTGAAGGACGGGTTGTGTAAAGGAACGTGTCAGACACTTACCATCTACCGTGATTGCGGATGTGAAGGTAAATAGTCGTAACTCCATCAGCTGAAACTTACAATGCATGACCAGACACGCTATCTACAATCCATATATGTCCGTTTAGAGAGAACGAAGGAGAGAGAGAGAGAGAGAGAGGGCGGAGAGGGGGGGGGGGGTGAGCAGTTCAGCGACAGGAAGAACAATGTCAGTCCTTCTCTAAACTTCCTGTAACTTCTTGAAGGCGCATGCGTGCTCTGATCACTTCCGGTGCGAGTCACCTCTCTCAACTTCCATGAACTTTTGAAAAGCGCATGCCTTTTCAGATCCCTTCCAGTGCGAGCTACAGTCGCTTTTTATACCTGACCCTGCAGTAAAACTAATTCTTAATTTCGAACGGAACACACAAAACCAAACGAACGATATCACATTCTATTGCTAAAATGTTTTTGTTGGTTTGTTGTTGTTGTTGTTGTTGTTGTTGTTGTTGTTGTTTTGTGATTGACAGTAATTCACCTACAATCTTCAACTGACCGCTGTAGTCATAATGATAGAGGGTGTGGTGGGTGTTTGGGAGTTTAACGTCCTTTTCCATCAGGTAAGGGTGGTATCAAAAACGGGGCAACGAGAAAGAGGCCAGCCCAATATTTTGCCACAGCCGGGATTCGCACTCACGACCCGAGCATTGAAAGTCCAACGCTCTACCATTCGGCCTTCCCGGCTCCCCACACAATGTTAGAAGGAAGGATGCCGTTCATATGTCAAACTTAAGACCATGTTACCATCTTTTTAAATATGTATAGGGAGCCGGGGTGGTCGAATGGTAGAGCGTTGGACTTCTAATGCTCGGATGGTGAGTTCGATCCCGGCTGGGGCCAAATATTTGTGCTGGCTTTTTCATCGCCCCGTCTTTGATATCACCCTATGTGGTGGAAAAGGACGTTAAACCCCCAAACACCCACCCACCCTAAATATGTATATGTATATCTCAAAATTGACGTACCTCCGTTATCCACTATTTCGTGAGAACAGGTCACATTTTTTTTTTTTTTTTTTTTTTTTTGCTGTCCCAACTCTTCGCCAGCTCCCAGGTCATGGGTGGAACCCACGGAGGACTCGGAAGCCGGGACAATTTTTTATTATGCATGATGATGGAGATGAGGATGATCGTAAGATGATGCTATGGAGGTCCATGTGGTTTGGGACTGCGGGACAGGGCCGCATTCCGCGCTTCCTGTCATAAATATCCCGGCATTAACCAGGCCCGGGAACTACGGCACCTGCGGTGCCGGCCGAGTAATCATCCACATCATACGACGTGTCATACTAAGGGAAGCACCCCCAAAGTCGCACCCGTGAAGTGGGTGAATCTCGGCTGTGTGGCAACAGCCTCCCCATCGGGCCCATAGCACACCCGCTCTGGGTAGGAGCCGACCTAGGTAGGAAAAATCCCGCTTGTCTCGGCTGGGACTCGAACCCGGGTCTCCCGGTCCATGGTCCGAAGTGCTAACCACTACACTACGGGGGCCGGTAACAGGTCACATTATTAATAAGAAGTAGAAGAAGAAGAAGAAATTACACTTGTACAGCGCGGAGTTCTGCTTAAGAAAGCACTCAGTGCGCTTTTTGCTCACGCACACACACAACACTCACACGCACACATTTATACACATCAATACAGGCGGTGGAGTTTAAAGATTAAAGGCTAGTTTTCAAAGACGTGTTTTGAGTTTTGCTTTAAACTGTAGGAGGGATGTGAGTTTTTAGGGCTTAAAGCCGCGCAAGTTTCTCAGAGAATATGGCAAGGAGTTCCAAACGCTGTTTACGACCTGAACTGCTACATCTTCAACTTGAACATCTGCCTTTGGTCCTGCTCTCTGACTTTACCCTGAGTGTGAATGGAATCGTGACTCCTCAAACCTGTGGATCAAAGCAGCCATTTTGCCTCACCTCCGTGGTCATTGACGTCAGCTTTTGTGCGTTGACTGCATTTGCATTGTCCCCATCTTTGTAGGCGACATCTGGGGGGTAACATTGTGTGAAAACGGAAAACAAAGTAACGTACAAATCTGCGAACTGGCTGAGTAAGCATTTGCGGCTCTGTGTTCGCCAAAAACAGAAATAACTCCCATTTACTGGCTCTACTAACGATTAGGAGAAATGATTGTCAGCTTTTGCCGACGCCAAGAAGCGCGGCGATTTCAACAAAAGCCTGCCTCAGCAGCGTTCTCTAGCGGTCTACCAGAAGAAAACAAAAATCGTTATCTTTTGACAATGCGCAGGCACTGGGTATTATTTGGCCACGTGGGTCTCCGTTAGCTATTTGCTCGTGTCTGAATACGGCGGCTGATCGTTTGGAGTCTGATGTCTCGCCATTATGTAGCAGATTTGAAACCAGGGAGGGTGTGTGTTTACGGCAAAACGGCCATGTCTGGTATGGAAGTTGGAAAACAAAGGGGGTGAATAGACGGAAGCTGCACTCTGGTGAACTGTTCCGTGTTCTGTCCACCACACCCACGTAAGATCGAAGCACGTGACTCTTAATTGTAGGTGCGGGGGTGAGGATGTGGGGTGGGGTTACGGGTGGGCTAGAAGTTGGCAGGTAAAGACTCGGAAAGAGAGGGCGGGTAGCTACACGAAAGCCATCATTTTGAAGTTAGGGGTGGGGTGGGTGGTGTTTAGGAGTTTAACGTCCTTTTCCACCACGTATTTGAAATTAGGAATATCACGGCGGGTAATCAAAATGGGCGACGTTTTAACGTTGCTATGCGACGATTGCTCTTACTAAAACCCGTTATTGTAAAACACGAGCATATACATGTCTTTAGATTGTTGTAAGTTAATAGTACAAGTCGGTTTCTTGTTGGTAAACGGGAGCCGGGGGTCGGATGGTAGAGCGTTGGACTTCTAATGCTCGGGTCGTGAGTTCGTATCCCGGCTGGGGCCAAACATTTGTGCTGGCTTTTTCATCGTTGCCCCGTCTTTGATATCACCCTATGTGGTGGAAAAGGATGTTAAACCCCCAAACACCCACCCCACCCCCACCCTCTTGTTGGTAAACCCCTCCTTTCAAACGTTCTAACCGACAACTGAAACTCCAAAGCGTTTTTCCGGTGCTATGGCGTTTTGAATTTGGAAAAACGCGGCGGTATGATGTGGGAACCTGACTAATGACGATGCCATGATTTAGAGCGGGATAACATCAGAATGTCAAAGTTTGAGGGAATAAAGAAACACACAAAAATGTAGAACATAGAGGGTTGTTGTTGTTGTTTTCTTTGTTTGTTTGTTTGTTTGTTTGTTATTGGGCGTTTGACGTGTAGTTTCACCACTGACGTTTTCCTTCTTCTTCTTCTTTTTATTTTCACAATGTGAAGTTGATACCTGAGACGCACACATATCAGACTGAGAGAGAGAGAGAGAGAGAGAGAGAGAGAGAGAGAGAGAGAGAGAGAGAGAGACTTTCACTTTGACTTTGATGCTTTATTTAACAACCGTATAAAATGTTGGTTACAATAACTAGTTTTCAAACTTGCTGTTGAACACTAAACTGCGAGTTACGTACAATATAATGGTATTATAAAAGCAGAAGAGAATTAATAAGAATTAAAAAGACACAACCAACCAACAAACAAACATGATAAAATTAAGCAAAACAAGCTATGAGACACACGATTAATTCAAAACAGAGAGAGAGGGAGAGACAGACAGACAGACAGACAGAGACTTCAGAATTCATATTGAAAAACAAAACCAAAAAAACCTGAGTTTTCCCTGCGTTTTGGAATACTGTGGCATATATATAATACCCCTGCTCAGCGTGATATATAGGGTCACGTGCACCGTAGAGCCAATCACTGTCAAGGACAAGTAAAAGTTCGATCACTGACCTCGCTCGATATTACGATACGGGGCGCCTAATTACCTACGCCATACAACCATATCGCCTGGCTTGTAAACAAGAACATTTGGCCCTGAACCAGGAAGTTTGACGAGTCGGGTTTGATACAGCTGAGTTAGCCAAGTATGTTGCGCCAACGAGCAGAAGGAAAAGAATCCGCTCCAAGTGTATATTGTTAATTTTTTTTCTAAAATGCTGGAGCGTGTAGTCCGTGTATCAGTTCTATGTGTGTTGACATTTAATCTGGTCGTATATTATCACGGGAGGTATGCGAATGCACGGTCCAAGCGTCGTGTAAAACCTGTCTGAAATACCCCAGCATGTACGCCTTCTGTATCAGTTCTTTGACTTCTGACATTTCAGTTTAGCTGTATCAAGGAAGATTTGTGTGTCAGATTTTACAAGGAAAGGAAATCGAATGAATAATATTCAGACAGCTCACAGACCAGTGACTGTGGTTTACAAAGGTGAATGCCCAGTGCGGTGCGTGTGTGTGTGTGTGTGTGTGTGTGTGTGTGTGTGTGTGTGTGTGTGTGTGTGTGTGTGTGTGTGTGTGTGTGAGAGAGAGAGAGAGAGAGAGAGAGAGAATCGCGTCTTCAGAACCATTTCATCCATTTGGTGATCAGATAACCTCAGTCTTCACCACCGTCATTCTGAACGCGCGACGTTTTCTTTCCCGTAGACTCTCTCACTCACTCACTCACTCCAGTACTCTCTCTCTTTCTCTCTCTCTCTCTCTCTCTCTCTCTCTCTCACACACACACACACACACACACACACACACACACACACACACACACACACACACACACACTCACTCACTCACTCTTGTATTCAGAGAGAATTCATTCGTATTCATTCACTCACTCACTCAAGTATTCACACACTCAAGTACTTACTCATTCACTCACTCAATTCTGTCTCAAACAACTGAAGGTTGGTGAACAAGTCAGTCAAACGTTTCTTTTTGTCATTATCATTATGTCTGTTTGTAGTTGTTTTGTTTGTTTGTTTGTTTGTTTTTTGGGGTGTGGTGGCTCTTTTTGTTTAGTAATTTGTTTCTATGTCTGTTTTGTTGTTGTTGCTGTTGCTGTTGTTGTTGTTGTTGTTGTTGTTGTTGTGCAAACAACTTGTTACACTTTTTACACTCTAGATGCCTTGCCTGGCAACCCCCCCCCCCCTCTTCCCTCTCCATTAGCGGTTCGTCTCCAGTTTCTAACCCAAGTCTCTCAGACTAATCCCATCTAAGTTCCCTTTCTCTCAGACAGAAAACAGGAACCCGTAATTGCAGCGTCGCCATTGTTGGTTAGTATCCAATACCTTGTCTTCATTGTCTTGTTTCGTTCTTTCACGGTGCCACGTGATCCTGAATGCGGGGGTTGTGATGCTGGAGTAAGGTTGTTAAAGGTTTGACGTTTCAACACCTGTAGCAGGGAGCAGCGGCAAAAAACACCATTACCACCACCACAACAACAGCAATACAAAAACAGCAACAACACAACAACGCCACAACACAACAACACAACACAACAACAGTAATACAGCAACAACAACAAAGGAACAACACAACAACACATCAACACATCAACAATAACAACACAACACAGCAACAGCAACAACAATAACACACCACCACCAACAAAGCAACAACACAACAACACCACAGCAACAACACAGCACAACAACAGCAACAGCAGCAACAACAAAACAACGACAACACAACACCAACAACAACGGCAACCACGACCACAACAACAACGACCGTAAACAGGGTTTTTTTCTTTTTCACTCTGGGACTATGCTCGGCCTACTCTGTCACAGGATCACGGATTTCACCGTCTCTAAAACCTGAACAAAAGTCGAGCTGAACTGGAGTTCACTTCATAGTGCGTTTGAACACCGACCAAACAACATTGCTCCAATCCTAAGCAATCCAGTCCAGTCCAGATTCCACGTATCTAGTGCCGAGTTGCTCCGTGCAAACAGTTCGTGCTCGCAGCGCTTAGAGAAAGAGTGCAAAAAGGAAGACGACAAGGAGGAATCCATCCATTCATCTTTTTCGGCGTATTCAGTATATTATTGCTGCCCGCCTAGTCCTACGCTTGAAATAGTCCGACCACGCACCATCTCTCCCTGCACTCCGCTGCCTGCTCTGGCTTCCTGTTTCTCACAGGATTCAGTAGATCTACATGATCTGCATGCTTTGTGATCAATGTATCCTAGCCTACCTTTCTGAACTGATCCAACTCGACACTCCGCCACGCTTCCTCCGGTCTTCAGCGGACACTCTTACCCTAAGAATTCCCCGCACTAGACTTCCCACTGTCGGCACGTGGACATTCTCATATGCTGGTCCTTTCGTCTGGAATTCTCTCCCGCATTCACTCCGCCAGTCACCTTCCCTTGAAATCTTAAAAACAACAACAACAGCAACCCGTTTTATTTGTTTTAATACCTAAATATCGTGTGACCTGCGTGCATCATCTGTCTGTTTGGGTATGTCTGTGTATCAGGCCCTGATCGTGATCTTGAAAATGTGTGTGTGTGTGTTTGTGTGTGTGTGTGTGTGTGTGTGTGTGTGTGTGTGTGTGTGTGTGTGTGTGTGTGTGTGTATCGTCACTCTTATTTCACTTGTTAGTTTGCACTTTATGTTTGTTTTAGCGTTTAGAATTCTAACATTAAAATAGGTATTACTTAATAAGTATTATCATTATTTTGTGATTGATTATTCAGAAGAAAGCGTGCTGCGTTTAGCGCTGTTAGTCAGTCGGTTGCTCTGATTCTTTTTGAGGACAGGATGCTCGGAGCTTTTCAATCCTTCTCGTGTAGCACAAGGTGCCTGCTGAGTGGCGTAACGAGGCTTCTCGTTCGGTGTCCCAAACCACACTGAAGTGAAATCGAGTTCAGATCGGCTTTTATTGGAGTATCTGAGACTCTTGAAGAAACGTGTAACTGACAGAATGCACAATCACAAAGTAATTTAAAAAAAAAAAAAAAATAAATAAATAAATAAAACGTCTCCCATTTTTAAAAAAATGTCGTTTTTTTTTTTGTTTTTTGTTTTTTAGAAGACCTTTTATTTAACTTTCCGGGTGAGACTCTTCACTTGTCACTGCGGATGTAACTGTGCATGGGATCTCGGTCGTACACAAAAAGTCGCGGGGAACCGTGAAAAGTGACTGACAGAAAAGTCAGCAGTTTCTACCAAAGTACTGCGTGCGTGCGTGCGTGCGTGCGTGTGTGTGTGTGTGTGTGTGTGTGTGTGTGTGTGTGTGTGTGTGTGTGTGTGTGTGTGTGTGATGAGAAACTGAGCCGTAAGACTGCCTGTACGAGACTTAGTGCGGTGTACTGTTATGAAACAGACGTAGATTTGATATCTGGAATCGTATGCTCTCTCTCTCTCTCTCTCTCTCTCTGAGAGCGATACTCGTACATTAGATCAAGAGAAGGCAATGACGGTCAGATCTTGACAAATACATGAGCAGCCTTCATGACGACATTCGATTTGGGTCGGCAGCAAAAGCGATGACACTGGTCCCTGGATCTGCGGCATAGTTTGTCTGAATGCGTCTCCATGCCAATCGTGAATCTGTCACGCTGAGGCCGAAACGAGGCTGGAGTCTAGACTTCCGATCCTGCGCAGTCAGCCGAGCACGGAACCTTCTCATCAAAAACCAAGTATGCGGTTTATCAGTGTCGTCTCCGATTCCCTGGGGAAAGATTTTGAAATTGAAAACAAATTTTCAGAAACGGGCAAATGTCTGACGTCGTCACGAAATGTAGTCTTCTTCTGCTACAGCTAAAATAGGAGAAAATAGGGGAAAAGGGGTTGGTAGGCCAGCGTGGGAAGAAGGTCGGGGATGGGGGGGTTGGGGCGAGGGGTACGGAAATGGAAGGGATGGAGAACCTAACTCAAGTTTACGATTAGATGTTTAAGAAGAGAGAGCTAGAGCAAGCGATCACTATTTGGCAATTTTGCATAAGGATAGAGTAAACAGGGTGTTTGTGTGTAGGCGCGGGAGGGTGGGGCTGGGGTTTTTTGTGGGGGGGGGGGGGGAGATGTGGTATGGCCATTGAGATACAAAGTGCACATACACAGGGTTAGAGGAGGGGGGAGCACACAACATATGTAGATCTAAGTTTTAGTTAAAGAAAGAAATTTAAAAAAAAAAAAAAAATTATTGTGGCCAATGAGACACCAAGTACATATACCTTATAGGCTTATACTATAGTCCGGAAATTACCCTAATCAGGGTTAGGGGTAGGGGTGATGGTGGGGGGGGGGGGAGAACACAACACAGGTAGATCTAAGTATTAATAAAGAAAAAAAATAAAACTTACTATTATGGTCATTGAGACACCAAGTACTTATAAACATTAACAACAATGAAACAATGACAGCAACAGTGACGACAATAACAACAGCAAACCAAACACAGTATGACGGATACTGAGACGCCGGCAGTTAATGTTTAATGCATCAAATAATTTCAGTCAATCAGTTAGCGCTTATAGGCCTTTTTTATTGACAATAACGTCTGCAAGAAAACCCCCGTTTGTATTCAATATTGCATGCACTTCCTTTCATACAGTGATTCACCCATCTTTATCTTTCCAACTAAGAATGGCTGAGGCTTCGTGGTGGGTCCCCTCCAGCGCAGTTTGCCCCAAATGACTCGCAAATGCGATCATTGTCCTCCATTACGTGGATGCAGTGAAAAGACGGATACACAATAGTATCCCCACGGCGGTTCTCCGCACATGAAATATAGCCAGCGGTTTTGCGAACGTGGAAAAATAACGATGAAAGAGATAGAAGATAGTGCATCCCTCGTGACGCTCCCGGAAGGGAATTTGAACGATGCGTCAAAGTTAATGACACCCTGGACACACGTGCTATTTGCGAGCACCCTCCCGCGCGGCGTATCACGTGGACGTACGCTTGGTCAGTCTTTCAGCTTGGCGGCATTGCTTCCTGCGGTAGCAGCATTCTCCAGTTAGCAGATGTTTGTTGTTCTTGTTGTTGTTTTCTGCCCCAACTCTTTGCCAGCCAGTTCCAGTGGTACATTCCTCCCAGGTCATGGGTGGAATCCACTGAGGGGTCGGAAGACGCTGGGGCAATTTTTATTATGCACCATGATGAGGATGAGTATGATGGTATGATAATGATGTGGAGGTCCATGTGGTTTGAGATTACATCACAGGCCCGCATTCCACATAAATATCCCTTCCATTAACCATACCCGGGAACTACGGCACATGCGGTGCCGGCCGTGTAATCATCCACATCATGATAATTATGTGTCTCGGCTGTGTGGCAGCAGCATCCCCGCTGGGTAGGAGCCGAGGAAAAATCCCACTTGCCATGGCTGATTCGAACCCGGGTCTCCGGGGCCATGGTCCAAAGTGCTAACCACTACACTACGGGGGCCATTCCAGTCAGCATATCTGTTACAGCTTCCTGGCAGACCCCGAAAATTGACTGAGCAACAGACGCTTGAATGAAAGTGTGGGTACAGTAGTACACACGACGTACGTCGAAGGTTACTATTATTTCTATAACTATATGCCAGACACCCTGGGTATCAAACAATGGTAAATGTGGCGTTTCCACACATCCGCAAGGGGAGCGGTAGAGCGTTGGACTTTCAGTGCTCGGATCCTGAGTTCGATTCCCGGCCGGCTGGGGGGGGGGGGGTTAGATATTTTGTGCTAGACTTTCCTCGTTGACCCCCGTCTTTGATATCACCCCCCCCCCCCCAGCCACCTATACTTCCCACGACTTTTTATTTACTTATTTATTTTTTACGTTTATTTAATATATTTATTATACTCATATATTTCATTTTATTTTTAATATTATTTTTATAATTTTATTTATTTTCTCTTTTGTTTTTGTTTTTGTTTTGTTGTTTTTTTTTGGGGGGGGGGAGTGGGGGGAGGAGGGGGTCAGTTTTATTTAGTATGCCAGACACCTTGGTTATTCGACAAAACGCAAAAGTTAGCATGTAACAGACCGAGCGGCGGTATTACGATGCAGCCAAGCGTGCCAAACGCGCCCATTTCCAAGGGGAAAATGATCCCTCAGACGGCCGACACTGCACATCCAACCCTCTGGCCATAACGGAAATGAAACAACGGATCGTTTGCACCTGGCGCCTGAACAACGGACGTGATAAATACACGGACGTGTTTCTAATATCCCACGGTCGCGCGGACCAATCAGATGGCAATCTGGTACCGAGCGCCCGGATGACACTGTGATATTACTGCCGGGGATGTACCACGAGTGTGACTTGTTCTCACAAAATGGTACATGAGTCTTGTTTGGATCAATATTGAGATGTGCACACTTTTAGAAAGATGAGAAAATGCTCTTTCATGTGATATTAAGAAAGGTGTTTTGTGCTGCCAGCATTGTGAGTACAGCGGTCAGTTTAAGTTGGAAGTAGTGTCGCCGATACAAAGTTGTCCCCGGCAATGTGTTTGTGTGTTGCGTGGAGGCCACGCAGCGACATATGTACCATTTCGGGAGAACCGGTCAGAAATCGGCATTTGTCAACGCTGGTTCGTTATCACGGTGGTGACTGATTGATAGTTGTATATTATAATTATGGTCTTTAGTTTGAGGGCAAAGGCTGATAGACGTTAGATGTCAATATTTACGATGCTTATCTCAGGGGTAAGTTACGTAAGTTACTGGCTTGATAAGATGACTGAAGGCCGAACTGTGTTTTGCAGCAGGGTGCTCTGACATGCATTTTGACCGAATTTTACGATTTAGTGTGTCCTGAAAGAGGTATGTGTAAACGGATCTTTAACGTGGGAACGTCATTAAACATAGACGGGCACCGTAAACGAGTCTGCACAAAATTTTGATTTTTCACTTTGCCGAAGACGAATCATCTCCATCTCAAAACCTGCCCACTAGAGGATCTGAGCGCACGCACGCACGCACGCACACACGTGAACGCACGCACACACACACACACACACACACACACACACACACACACACACACACACACACACACACACACACACACACACACACACACACACGCACGCACGCACGCACGCACACACTCACACACACACATCTAGGTTAAATGAAGGACCCCCCCCCCCCCCCCCCCATATCATGCCTATGACGTA
Source organism: Batillaria attramentaria (assembly GCA_018292915.2). Taxonomy (NCBI): domain Eukaryota; kingdom Metazoa; phylum Mollusca; class Gastropoda; family Batillariidae; genus Batillaria; species Batillaria attramentaria. The sequence goes on along the minus strand of JACVVK020000162.1, from coordinate 121,808 downwards.
CCTGCCCGTAATTTCACAGGGCAAAAATGAGCGTTAATGGAAACTGATCATTACATGAGGTGCGGAGGCACAGAGAGAGAGAGAGAGACAGACAGACAGACAGACAGACAGACAGAGAAAGACAGAGAGAGGTGAAATGAAATGAAACTTTATTTTCCAAGGATAAAAAGATGTAGATACAAAGACCTGTCTTCTATCTTGTCCTTGCTGAATAGGAAAACTACACTACAAAGAAATCACACGCACAGACACACATATCCACATGGAGAGAGAGAGAGAGAGAGAGAGAGAGAGGGTCGTTAGAAACACCTTATCAAATTTCCGAACGTCGAAACAGAAAGAGTCAATGTCATTTTCACACAGCCTGTCACGCTGTCAATCCGACCTTTAATCATCACGTGAATTCTGGCCACCCAATCAGGAAACGTGTCGAAAATGGAATCGAGGACAATGGTCTTGTCTGGGTGTAATGAGCAATTTCACCGGACGGCTTGTGTGGGCGGAAACCGGACTTAGCAGCGGCAGGGGGGGGGGGGGGGGGGACGGCTAAAGATAGTGAAGGGTCTTTCTGGGTTAAAAGTTTCTTTGTCTTTGAGAATGTCTCGTTTTCTCTTGAAAGGGGGAGCCGGGGTGGCCGAATGGTAGAGCGATGGACTTTCAATGCTCGGGTCGTGAGTTCGAATCCCGCCGGCTGGGGCCAAATATTTGTGCTGGCCTTTTTTCTCGTTGCCCCGTCTTTGATATCACCCTTATGTGGTGGAAAAGGACGTTAAACTCCCAAACACCCACCCACCCCCTTCTCTTGAAAGATCTGCTGAATTAGCAAAAAAGCCACGGGGCATTTTCCTCACCGCTAGCCTCTTTCACGTTATTCAGTTGTTCCTCTATAGAGAGGTCTTTTCCGATTTGAATAGAAAAACAACAACAACAAACAAACAAACAAAAGCACCAGCAACAACGACAACAAAACAGACAATGTACCAGACACTTGGAGAAAAAAAAAAAAACTTTATGGGATGGGTATATTCCTCTTTGTTTGCTTCTTTGAACCCCCAGTAAACCCAAGACAAGGTAGAGTTATTTGTAAATGCTGGGTACAAAGCGGGTACCCTTCAGAGAAAAGCAGGGTGCTTGAGTGGAGATTAATGTGCATCCGACAAAGCAGTCATGAAACACAGAAGAAGATTATGTGAGTAGAGCTTTGTGTGCATTGTGCGACCATGTCTTCTTTCCACAGTTTCGCGTTGAACTGTAAAAATGAACTCTCTTTCTCTACATCCCCCCCCCCAACACCTCCCCACTCTCCCACGCCTGCCCTAGATTATCTGGTGGTCTGTGCTCAAACAGATCCACAGATTTTCATATACGGCATCGCGGGAAAGGGACATTTTGCTGAATTAATTTCATCACGTCAGATCGGCTAACCCAGTCGGATTCCGTGATACGTCGAACATCGGGGGAACCACTGGGACATAGCACGAACATGGCTGTCTAGACGGATCTGTCAGATCAGTTCCTGGAGAGAGAGAGAGAGAGAGAGAGAGAGAGAGAGAGAGAGAGCATAGCTGCCCACCTTAATAGCTGTCCTTTCTAGTCTACGAAACTTAACTACATGACCAATTCGTAAATGTGAACAAAGAGACGAAAAGAGTCCAAACAGGGCAGAATGCGCAGAGGCACAGTCAGAGAGAGAGAGAGAGAGAGAGAGAGAGAGAGAGAGAGGTTTTCGCTCTGGGCTGCCGCACGCAACGCCACTGTTAATAGAAACATTTGACGTCATGAATCTCGTACGTCAAAGTATTGCTAATACGTCACAACATGACGCATGGTATACACCACAACGAGTTTTAAACAAACGCCTGAGAGGAAAAGTACCTCTTCACTCTTTGTTGTTAAACGTGATCGTCTGTTTCGTGCAATTTGGGCTCAGGTTTGGAAGGGATCTGTCTTTGCTGCAATAGGACTTGGTGACGACATAGACCTCTGTATTTTCCGAAGTGCTTCCTGGAGGAAAGAGCCCAACTTCTGGCGATCACTCTTTGTCGTGACCAGAGTGCCTCGTACGTTGTCGGCAGCTGCACCTTTGAGGGCGCCCACAGTGGACGGGAATGTAGCCCGTGCAAAAATACACAAGCGTTAGGAGATAGGCAAACTCATGCGCGGCACAGTCGAGGTGTAAAGGTCCTGGAGGACGAATTGTAGTGTATTTACACGAGGTGTAAAGGCTCTAGAAGGCGAACTATAGTATATTTACGGGAGGTGTAAAAGAGGCCGAACTATTGTACATTCACAGGAGGTGTAAATGCCCTAGAGAGGGAACTTTAATACATTTACAGGAGGTGTAAATGCCTTAGAAAGCAAACTATAGTGTACTTACACGAGGTGTAAAGGCGACTAGAGGGCGAACTATGGTGTATTTACACTAACTGTAAAGGCCCTAGAGGGCGAAGCATAGTTTATTTACAGGAGGGGTAAAGGCCTTAGAGTTTGAACTATAGTATATTTACACGAGTTCTAAAGGCCTTAGAAGGCGAACTATAATGTATTTACACTAAGTGAAAGGCCCAAGAGGGCGAGCTATGGTTTACACGGGACTTCGAAAGTACAAAAATATGTTACAAGCGCGCATGCTCTCGCCAAATCTCTGACCGTTCAGTAGAGACAAAGACGGCAGACGTCCTGACATCTCGCGCCAGGAAACGTGCAAAGTTGGAATTCCGAAGGCCCGTATTTACACGAGATGTAAAGGACCTACAGGGCGAACTACATCTGTACAACCCTGTTGGTTGTATGACATCCATGCACAAAATTAATGCTGACATCCGTTGATAGAAATCCTAGGAGCCCTTGCCCACAATAAGCAATACATTGGGCGACCGTGGCTAGCAGTGAGCCCAAGTGTTGTTTTTTTTTCCATGCGATACCGTACTGTTTGGCGGACTGTCCGTGTTGCCGTCTCTATAGACAGCTCGTTGGCAGGAAAACCTTCCTGGATACATCTGTATGCACCGGATGGTTGTCGGGTGACTAAACATGTTTTTTTTTTTTTTCTTGTCCATTGAATCTCAAACACCCGCCCCACCTTTTACCTCGCCCTCCTCCCTCACCTTACCCTCCGCCCCCCTCACCCCTTCCCAACCACGACACAACAAAGCGGATAATGTTATACGTTAATTTTAGCATGATCTCTCTCTCTCTCTCTCTCTCTCTCTCTCTCTCTCTCTCTCTCTCTCTCCGAGGCAGTGTTGGGTAAGTCCGGACCAATGTCCCGGTGTTTTTGTTGTTGTTGCTGTTGACACTCCGTTCTTTTGTTGTTGTTGTTGTTGTTTCTTTCAAGACCTACTCTGTACAGTTACGGGAGCCAAAACGTGTCATCGAGGAACACGTCACCCTCGGGGACTTTCAGTCAAAGAGGGTTCCGGAACTAATGTTGGATCAGCTTGTCCGACTTTCTTCTTCTTCTTCTTCTTCTCTCTCTCTCTCTCTCTCTCTCTCTCTCTGTTTTCTTTTGTTTTTGTGACTGCTTTATCACTAAATCATTTCAGCCGATTTCTACAATATACTGCGACTTTGGATCAACTCCTGTTTTATGTGCCGGTAAACAAGTCCATTGAATCAGTTAAGCTTATTTTCTACCATGCTTTTGTGAAGATTTTTCATAAAACGAATATGACATGAAGTGGAGATACTGGTACAGCCCCACGAGGACGAGCGCTTTATATGCCTGAGTCATGTTTTTACTGCTTTAAGCTCTCTTTAAGCGGATGTTTTACCGGCCCCCGTAGTGTAGTGGTTAGCACTTCGGACTATGGACCGGGAGACCCGGGTTCGAGTCCCAGCCGAGGCAAGCGGGATTTTCCTACCTAGGTCGGCTCCTACCCAGAGCGGGTGTGTTATGGGCCCAGTGGGGAGGCTGTTGCCACACAGCCGGGCTTCACCCACTTCACGGGTGCGACTTTGGGGGTGCTTCCCTTGGTATGACACGTCTTATGATGTGGATGATTACACGGTCGGCACCGCAGTTGCCGTAGTTCCCGGGCCTGGTTAATGCCGGGATATTTATGACAGGAAGCGTGGAATGCGGCCCTGTCCCGCAGTCCCAAACCATACGGACCTCCATAGCATCATCTTACCATCATCCTCATTTCCACCATCATGCATAATAAAAATTGCCACAGCTTTCGAGCCCTCCGTGGATTCCACCCATCACCAGGGAGGAACACCACTGGGGTCGGCAAAAGAGTTGTGGCAGAAAAGAAAAAAAAAAACCGGATGTTTTATTTGTTTGTGGCTGTCTACTGCTTGGCC
>JACVVK020000162.1:60000-112500 GCA_018292915.2 Batillaria attramentaria | reverse complement strand
TAATCTGTTTATGTCCAGTGTGTGAGAGAATGCGTGTGATTCACGTCAGCGTGCGTGTTGGGTTCAGTTCGCGGCGCTTTGAGCCGATTTATGAAACTGGGCAAAGCGCCTTTGCAATTATTATTATGATTATTATTATGATTATTATTATTATTCTTACTGATTCCCGTGTACGCTGTCCATGTAACCGCCAAGAGTACACTGGTTTTGACCACCGCCTCGGGTGGCTGGAGCATGCAGTGAAGAGACATCTGATCCCCTGCTTGAAAATTGCCGGTTCTGTGATGACATGGCAGCTGCTGCATCCTACCCTGCAAAGGGTTGAATTCATACTGCCTGTTGAAACTTGTGTACTTCACGAATTAGCTATTTCTAAGAGCCCAAAAGAGATAGCTATTTTCTAGTCATAGCTGCTGCTGCATCCTACCCTAGAAAGGGTTAAATTCATACTGCCTTTTGAAACTTGTGTACTTTACGAATTAACTATTGCTAAGAGCCCAAAAGAGATAGCTATTTTCTAGTTGTAGCTGCTGCTGCATCCTACCCTACAAAGGGTTGAATTCATACTTCCTGTTGAAACTTGTGTACTTCACGAATTAGCTGTTGTTAAGAGCCCAAAAGAGGTAACTATTTTCTAGTCATGACTGCTGCTGCATCCTACCCTACAAAGGTTGAATTCATACTTCCTGTTGAAACTTGTGTACTTTTCGAATTAGGTATTACTGAGAACCAAACAGAGAGAACTATGTTCTATTCACGGACATCTATAGGCCAGTGTTTGTCTGATCGAGTGACGAACTTTCCCGTGTCTGCCGACTCTCGTTTCGAATTATCGCAAGCCGAGAAATCACGAGAACTGGGGTTCATCAGTCATACGCGACTTTGGAGTCGGAGACGTCCGCCATTCGTCATCGATCATATGAGAATGTTCCTCAAAAATGATTTTCAAATACAAAACAGTTTTCATCTAAGAAATTCATACAATTCTCCAGTGACAAAACGTAACATTGACCTTTGAATTATTGACTAGGCTGTCATAATTATGGTTTTTTGACTCTTCACTTTCAACAGGAAGTATGAATTCAACCCTCTTCATGTATCCAGTGACTTTGGTATAATTATATCCTTTATTTTTCTATCCCTGTTTTACTCTTAAACACACACACACACACACACACACACACACACACACACACACACACACACACACACACACACACACACACACACACACACACATGTATAACCGACTAGATTTTCATATGATTACCTCTTACTGGAAAGACGCTGTACACATTGTTTTCTCTGCTTCTCACTGGCAGAGGTCGAAGTTCAACCGTTTCTGGCGCACTGATATTGTTGTCCCTCATTGCTGGAGGCACGGGTCTACGTCCTCTTTTTCCTGTAGTTAAAATCACGAAATCTAAGATTTCCAGATAACGGAAGATAATCACTTATTGTCTATAAGGATCGCGCGCCAAATACGATAGTTTGAGTGTCCAGCGACCTGTGTCTCTAATAAGGAATTGTACGTAGTCGCAAGTATGCTGTCCTGTTAGAGTGTAGAGTGGCTTACACGGGTTGTGGGACAATCAGCTGAAGGAATTTTCCACGATTGTTTCTGAGCGACCCCGAGCATTCAGTGTTGCAAAATGAAATGTAGGTTAGTGTTCCAAGGCCTGTTTCAGTATACCATCATGCAAAAAAAAAAAAAAAGTTCGTGATTAGTTGCCCTTTTTTAATGAGAGATTTTTCAATTTGCAGGAAGTTTGACAGACAATACAAATCTGCAAAGGGCATTTTTCAAGGGAGATTCATTTTCACTGATTACGTTTTCCGAAAAAAACGGATCTGGTAATACCTTACCTTTTTGGAAGCAGATGCTGGCTATTGCGACGATCACAATAATGAGAACAAGAAAGCCAGTGGCATTCAAATAACGATGAAACCGTAGTTCAAATCATTTGCCCTCGTGTTTCCTTGAAACAAGCAAACAAACAGAAAATATATCGAAAATTGCAAACTTTAGAGAAATTACTTTTTTCCTTTGGTGATGGCAGACTTATGAATTAGTGACTCAAAACTCTACCCTCAACGGGCGAAAGGTTTTAGTTAGTTCCTCGATTCCAAGACGCTTAGCCATATTTACCAAATGATAAAGCAAATAACGCCAGAATGAACGTCACATCTTGGCTCAGATATTTGAAATTCTGATATTTCTAAATGAATGGTAACTATGTTCTATTAGGCCTCTCAAATCTGATAGACAAAATCCCACGTCTTGAGGCGGCTGAAAACTACCTAATAATAATAATAATAATAATAATGAATATAGTTTATATAGCGCCTATCTGTTTTCTACGAAACACTCTTTGCGCTCTCTCTCTCTCTCTCACACACACACACACACACACACACACACACACACACACACACACACACACACACACACACACACACACACACACACACACACACACACACACACTGAGTGCTGATGAAAACGTGGTCGGACTACAGCTCGAAAGCTTGCCTAAAGAGGTAGGTCTTTAAATCTGCACATTTAAATCTTTAAAACCTACACTCCTCCCCCCCCCCCCAAATCCCTTCACTTTTACGGAACGGGTGCTAATATCTCTCACCTTCATAACTGTCTGTGCTGGTCACAAAAATATCGTGGTCCTTGGTGGTCACAAAAATATCGTGGTCCTTGGTCACAAAAATATCGTGGTCCTTGGTGGTCACAAAGACATGGAAGTCCTGATGCCCCTTTCCCACGTCATTAACGAGTGTCAGTGTCCATTTTCCCTCGTCCTGTGACGTCACATTGTCTAGCCGGACGGTCAGTACCAGGTCAGGTGGTTTGCCCGTCACTTTGAGATAACTGAAAAAGAACTAGTGAAATTTTACCGCCAGCTAATGATTAAATGGATGAATAATAAATAAATAAATAATTTAAATGCCTGTATGAATGAATGACTACAGACAGGTCCACTTTTACTGTAATCGGGGTGCCGGGGGCTGATCAGTTGACCACAGGCAAATTCTGGACCTCCCCCCCCCCCCTCCACATCCCTTGCCCCTCAAAGTACTAGTACAGAAAATGAATGTGCACACCGGAGAGTAAGAAGTGTGGGGGCGAGGCGACAGGGGAAGGGAGGGTGGGTGTGTGTATGTGTTTCAACGTCCTTTCCTCCACCACTTACGTGTGATATCAAAGACGGGGCAAAGGAGAAAAAGTCCACAGGCTAAAGGCCAAAATTTAATACTTGGCCCCGGTCGGGGTTCGAACTCACGACCCGAGCATTCAGAGTCCAGCGCTCTACCATTCGGCTATCCCGGCTCCCCCAGGGCAAGGAGGGAGAGATGCGGTGTGCGTGTGGTGGCAGTGGGTGGAGGGAGAAGCCGGAATCGGGGGCGGGAGTGTGTGTGTGTGTGTGTGTGGGGGGGGGGGGGTCGGAGGGGAGGGGTCGGGGGGGGGGGGGGGGGGGGAGGGGGGCGGGTCCAGAGATTAGTAGAGGACATGTTACTATTTCTAAACAAGAAATCCAGAACAGGTGTTACGGCACATTGTCATTTCAGAATTACCTCAAACAGTCCACCGCGATCTGGTTGGACAGGACCTTGTTCATCTGACACCTAGAGAATTCAGTAGAATGTGTACGTAGAGGGATGTTTAGTACAGCATCCTCTGTAGCAGATACGTTGATGATGATCCCGCTTACGCTGACAAAACGAGGTGGACCTGTTAAAAGAATTATCATTAAAACAGGGATCTCTCTCTCTCTCTCTCTCTCTGCTTGCGCGGCGTTAAGCCCTTAATAACTAACTAACTAACTCTCTCTCTCTCTGGCCTACCCGCGAAATAGCCTGTGTAGCTTGCGCGGCGTAAAGCCCTAACTAACTAACTAACTAACTAACTAACTAACTAACTAACTAACTAACTAACTAACTCTCTCTGGCCTTATTCATACGCTGTATAATACGTTTATAAAGGCGCGATGGAAAGGGCAAACGAAAAAAAAATCAACAAGGGATTTTACACTTGACAAGCAGGTTGGTAGTCTGGTTGTGACTAGCCCCTGGTGCCTCACAGCGAATGAGGCCAGCGTCCTGACAGCCCACAGCAGGAAACCTGTATCGGATCTGTCCACTGCTGTTGATGCTGCCTTTTATCTCTACCCCGTGTCTGTCCAACAGGCGGGCAGTGACAGGAGGGTTGCCATTCTCCCAGCTGCACACAGCTTCGGCAGGTGTGTTCTGCTCCAAAATATGCGGAGTTGTGATTTCGTGTCCTGAAATTGATAGACTTTGTATCTCGGCCGGATCTGGAGAGAGAAAAAAGACGAAAAACTACACTGAAACTATCAGAGTCTGTGACCATTTTCACTGCGGGAAAAAATGAACAAACCTATAAAACTGGTTGCATTTAATTCATTCTACTCGACACGAGTTTTATCCCATTATCGTGAAGTATGCTGCAAGATATTGTCATATCACTTCTTTAAAACTACAAGCAGCTTTACTTTTTCTGTTGTCGGGAAAATCAATTATTGAAAAGCCGGTATGACAGAGCTACTCCCAGTTGCCAAATGAAATCGAAATACATGTAACGACATCTACCGACGAAAGAGTCACGTACAGAGTATGTTAAAGTGTATTTCTTTCCGCTTCACTCGACCGTCTAATGATGACCACGCCCAAGTGCAGTTGTCCTGTCTGGTGACGGTGTGAGTAAAGTTGTTGTGTATCCGTCGCTTCCTGCTACTGCAGCTACAGCTGCCCCCCGGTTGTATGCAGGTCCCATGCCAATGACTAAGCATGCAAATAATTGTACTCGTATCTCTACATCGCTTTGTCACTATCACCATGTATCCTTCATGCAAGTTGCAGCGTCCATTTTCTCTTATCTCGAAGGGAAATGTGATGGTTGTGTTTTCATACGTAGTCACCACTGCATCAGGTAGCGAGGAAAACTCAAACACTGCACCTTTCAACACAAACAGTAGGGAATTAGATTTCATAACGTATAACGAAGTGCACAATCTGAATCTTTATCATCACAAAAAGGACATTTTCGGAACTGTGTTGTCTGTTGCTTTACACACACACACACACACACACACACACACACACACACACACACACACACACACACACACACACACACACACACATATATATATATATATATATATATATGGGAAGTAAGATCCCTAGATCTAGGGAGCGCTCTCAGCTTTACTTACTTCCCCTACTTTCAAATTGACCTGATTGAGCGCATGTTTTCGGATTTAGCGACGCCTTTGTTCCTATTCTATATATATATATATATATATCATGAATCCCATACATGTAAAGCAACAGACAACACAGTTCCGAAAATCAAATATTTGCGCTGGCTTTTTCATCGTTGCCCCGTCTTTTGATATCAGCCGTATGTGGTGGAAAAGGACGTCAAACCTCCAAACACCCACCCACCCACCCACCCGTAAAAGGCACGTCACTTACAAGTCCGCCGCCTCGAGGAAACGAAGTTGATCAGGAGAGCAAGACTTAGTAGCCAAGTCACAGATATGTTAAACTCCATCCGTTTCGCCATAGAGCTACTGAGCGTCTCTTTCAAACTCTGTCGTCTGAACATGACATTGTCAGTGTATATGATAATACAGATACTTTGGTTTCAGTTTACTGGGTATTTTTGAGCAAACATCCGCGTTGGACAAGTAATCTTCCGCATGAACAAACGCACCAGTAAACCTATTGTATCAAACTGGAGCAAATGAGGTTCAGCTGGTTGAACCAACTGTGTCAATTTTGTAACCCGAAACCAAATAATTGACACAACAGATTGGCGGACGAGGAAGTTTTGAGGGTAGTGTGTGTGTGTGTGTGTGTGTGTGTGTGTGTGTGTGTGTGTGTGTGTGTGTGTGTGCGCGCGCGCGCGCATGTGCGTGCGTGTGTGAAACGTCTTTTCTTGCGCGGGGGTGGGTTCTATTTGTGTAGGCTGAAAGTAAAACTGAACTCCCTCGATAGAACCCGGCTGCTAAAAGAGAATCAAACCCGTGACCCTACTCTTCCCTGTACCAAAGGACGCCTGAAGAAGTTTTATGCCGCAAAATTCCTGAGGGAAATTTCCGCCAGGCCATTCGACGTTTTAGCGGGGCTTCGGGACATGTCGTTGGGAAGCCGAGGGGAGGTAACTCTCCGCTTTAATCGGATTACTTCCCCTGCAAACGGAGAGTTACGGTGACGTATGGACGATGTTACAGCGCCCCCTGGTGACAGTGACGATTGAAGTTTTGGCACATGGAGGAATTATAAGGAAGTCGTAGATTCACAAGACTGGCAGGCTGAACCGTGGGTTCCCTAGCGGTCAATAGAGCACAGGAGAAACAGGTGTCTGTCAGCGCGCGCGCGTGTGTGTGTGTGTGTGTGTGTGTGTGTGTGTGTGTGTGTGTGTGTGTGTGTGTGTGTGTGTGTGCTGGCACGGATATGAAGCCTTGCAGACACCATAAAAGAACCTACAAGCGTGCAGATCACACAGATGAGATCTACAAAAATTAATGCCTAGATATCCCCTTCTATTAATTACCTTCAGGCATCATAGTCGCCCTTAGAACTGCTTCACTCAAGAACAAAATGTGCCACGCACACACCATCCGGGGGTACGCACCTGCCAAGAGTTTTATAAAATTCCAATGTTTCCTTTCCTCTCACCCCTCACCGGAGGAACCCAATCCTACTCTCTGTTCAAGCCTGGGAGCCACTTCACTAACATTCACTCGCATCGCCTCGTGCACAAAAAGTCCCAGCTTCACTGACAGCTTGCCTCCTGCTGCAATCCCCTGGCACCTACCTTGCCCTACAGTTACAAAACCCAGGAAAATCACGCTTTTTCGTGAAACTACAAACTAGCACAGTTGCCAAACAGGGTACTGCAAATCATTACTGCACTTGACCCCATGTCCTGTTTGTGGTACATGCAGTACTCCTGCAAGAGTCTTTGGCTCAAAATTGTCCATCAGGGGATTCGAACCTCGCCGGTGCCCTAGGATCTGTATGCTGGTGCTTTAACCACTGGTTTAAATCCCCTTGTCGACCAATGACATCGTTTGGTATGTTGTAAGTTTGGCGTTCCAGCCACGAGAGTGACTGGACACGGTAACGATGTAAAGGTTACGGGTGAAAGGGGCAACTATCCAAAATAAGCAGTCCAGCTGAACACTATTCACTCCAGACACACAGGTCGAACATATTTGATTTTTTTAGGTTAGGGGTGGGAGGGACCAGCTGAATACTATTCACTCAAGACAAACTTACAGGCCGACCGTTTTATTTGATTTTTTTTAGGGTAGGGGTGGAAGGGACAGCTACCCTAACTGAACAGTCCAGCGGAACACTATTCACTCCAGACAAACGTGTCGACCGTATGTGGTTCATAAATCCTTGACTGCGATGGACAGGTCACACAAACAGCTCGCACAGCCACAAGACATGGGCGACGTTAGGAACAGGCACCAGAAAGAGATTTGGCAAGTGGGGCTAACGGGTCACCTGTCCTACTAACTCCCCTTCATCCATTTATTTGGTGATAGCGAGGGGAAGAGATAGTCAAGGAGGGAGGGGCCGCATTGGGGTGGGGGGGGGGGTAGGGCAAGGGGAGAAGGAGGGGTGGGGTGGTTATCGAAGGTAGACGACGGACCACAATAACGGGAGCACTTACTGCGAAATTGGGGAGAAAATTCAAGCAAAGGATGAGGCGTGCCGCGGGAAGTTGATGTTGCATTGACTTGCCTCCCCTCTTTCCACCTAAGCTGTTATCTCCCCATTGTGGTAGCTGAGCAGATTCTCTCCCATTAAAATCTCCACGAGACAAGATTGAGAGCGAAATCCCAGACGGAGCGTGGTATTGGGCCGACTGACTGATTGCGTCACTTCCTGAATCCCACGGGAAGAGCGCTGTGCGCATGGCAGGAAACGATTATGAGACACAGTGGAACGCGGTGGCGTCTCGGACTTGATTGTCTTCCCTGGGTGTGTGAGCATGTGCGCGTGTCGACGCATGTGCGTGACTATTAGATTTTTTTTTTTTTTTTTTTTGGGGGGGGGGGGGTGAGAAGTTTTGCTGATACCTAACATCTGCCCTTCTCTAAATAGTCGATAAAATTCGATGTCGACAGGGTTTTGCTGTAAGTGGAAAGTTGATGGCTCGGGTCATTACGGATCTAGTGTCAAATGGTGAACGGACCGGAGCGCTTGTCATATCCAGGGGAGCCGGGGTGGTCGAATGGTAGAGCGTTGGACTTCTAATCCTCGGGTCGTGAGTTCGTATCCCGCCTGGGGCCAAATATTTGTGCTGGCTTGTTCATCGTTGCCCCGTCTTTGATATCACCCTATGTGGTGGAAAAGGGCGTTAAACCCCCAAACATCCACCCACCCACCCGCTTGTCAAATCCAGAGCGCTTACTCCCTTATACCAGATGAAGGCAGCGATGGGTTATGGGGAAGAAGACTGGTTTATGGGAAGTTCTAGTACCGTGATGCTGTTACTGCTTGCTCTGTGAACACACAATCACACCAGGGCCCGAATGTAAAAGCCGAGGTTAATTTAACCCACGGCTACAGTCCTAACCCAGACTAGGACAAAAGAAACCCAAAAGCAAAATGATATAAAAAAAGGAGGTGACGAAAGGAAGAAATAAATCTTTTTATAACGGCTTAGGCATCTTGCTGGAATGAACCCGCTTCCTGATTTAAAACAAAAAACAACAGAAAATTTAACCCTAGAACCAGTTTAGTTCTAGGTTAGACTCTAACCCGGGGCTAAACTCCCTTATCTCGACTTCTACATGCGGAGCCTGCAAAATAAGGAGACGTGTCACGGGAAAGTTTAGAGCACGTGGACACGTCCACGTAAACGTTTGTTGGTGTTTTTGTTTGTTTGTTTGGGGTGTGTGTGTGTGTGTGTGTGTGTGTGTGTGTGTGTGTGTGTGTGTGTGTGTGTGTGTGACAATTATTTATATTTTTGTTTTCGCGATAACGTGGTGGAAAAGGACGTTAAACTCCCCACCGCGGTACCGATGCACCAACCCAGCCAGCCACTGTCTGAGTGCACGACCCTTGCCAACCGGGCAATTTTAGCAATTTTTTTTTTTTAAAGAAGTCTTCGTCAGATTTTTCCTGAGCGTAGATGGTATGGTGTGAAAGGTAATTGTAAGCATCTTGATAGGAAAATATTATTGATAGGAAAAATTGGGTATAGCGGCCACAGTGAGAGCGGAAATAGCCTTGGGGTTGTGGGTGTTTGGTAACAGCGTCTTCTCGCGTCAGCGCCCGGGGTCTGGGTGTGTGGTTGGCAAACGGTATGCAAGGGTTCTGCACAAACGCTGGGTGCATGTTCGTGAAAATGTTAAAACCCCAACCAAACAACCACCCCTCTAACCACCCGAACCAATAATAGTACGGTTCACAGTTTTATGATGATTGGCTCTGGCAAAAGTCTCCCCCCCCCCCCCCACCACCACCACCCACCGTATCCTGGCTGGGGCCAAACATTTGTGCTGTCTTTTCATCGTTGCCCCGTCTTTGTTATCACCCGTATGTGCTGGAAAAGGACGTTAAACCTCCAAACGTCCACCCCCTCCCTCTCCCACCCCCACCCTAAAAACAAACAAACAAACAAACAACAAACACAGAAACGTTCTCTCCTGGGTTTTTTAGGATGAAGTGGACAGCGCAAAAACACATTCATTGTTTTGAGTCCACAGATTAAAATATAATAACTAGAGCAACGCTTGTACTTTAACTCTTTGACGACGAAGCACAATTTCTAACAAAACACGAAACACGCGATTTCCTATAGGAAATCGCGTGTTAGAAATTGTGCTTCGTCGTCAAAGAGTTAAGCTCCGAGCAACTTATTGTGCCATATCACATGTCACAATAATTATGCCTGTCAGATCTCCTGTCTTTGGGCTAACACAGACAGCTGAAAAGTGCATTTTTATTGTGTTAGGGTGATTTTGAGGGTTGAAAATAGAAACTGTGCCGTTGCTTGCACTTTTAGCTCCGAACATCGGATTCTGTCATAATTATTGCGGTCACATATTATAGTTGTTAGATATCCTGACAGACTTATACAACATAGCGATATCCGTCTCATACCCTGAGTGACTCTCTATGTAGTCTGACACTCCGACTTCAGCGGTCGGTGGTCTAGTGGTTAAGAGACTTGTCACTACTGCGAGAGGTCTTGGGTTCAAGTCCCACTCGGGGCAATGAATTTTTCCTTCTCGTATGTGGCACCGTTCACTCGGGCCGATCGTCGGGGGTTCTCTCCGGGTACTCCGGCTTCCTCCCCCTCTGTTTTGTAGTGGTCGGTGGTCTAGTGGTTAAGAGACTTGTCACCAATGCGAGAGGTCATGGGTTCAAGTCCCACTCGGAGCAATGAATTTTTCCTTCTCGTATGTGGCACCGTTCATTTGGGTCGATCGTCGGGGGTTCTCTCCGGGTACTCCGGCTTCCTCCCCCTCTGCTTTGGAAATGTTCAGCCCACCAAATCTGAAAAATAAATGCAATTCTAAATTCCGAAATTTAAATAGCTGAGCTGGCCCTTCGCAGCACGTGATTGTAATGTGTTTATGTCCAGTGTGTGAGAGAATGATTGTGATTGACGTGAACGTGCGTGCTGGGTTCAGTTCGCGGAGCTTTGAGCCGATTCATGAAATTTGGTAAAGCGCCCATACAATACTTATTATTATTATTGTTATTAGACAATAATACTTCGTCTGAAAGTTAAAAGTTCTGATAGTCTGCTGTTAATAGATTAGTTAGGTCAGTGGCACTTTTTCTGGTGTCTGTGGGCGAATGGTGGTAACGCCAGCGGCATCACAGTTCGTAATGGAGTGAGGCTGCAAAACAATAAGACCCCAGTCACACTGGGAAACCAGGATTCAGGATAGCCCTCAAATCACTCAACTACTCGTGCCGTTCTAATGAGGTTTAGCAACTAGATCGGCAAATCCCGGAGAGACCCGAATTCTGCCGACAACTGACGATCCTGTGTCGGGGGACCCACGCGGAAGTCGGTGTCAAAGGGACGTAATTTAATCAAAGAGGGGTAAGTGTTGGTTGTCAGGAGAGTTGCACGTATATTGTGTAGGCTTTGTAGCAATTTGTGCCAAGCTGCTGATGGTGATTGGTGTAAAGTGTTCGTGCGTTACACGTGTATAGGTGTTGATGATGATTCTGATGTGACTTGAAGTCTCCTGTTCTTGGTTCGTTGCCAAGAGAGGCTGTCCCAATTGTCCCCCCTCCGCATTGCACATTGCCTCCCTTTAGATCTATTGACGTATTGTTTAGGGGCACTTTGTTGTCTCTTTTAAGATCCGGACTTTCGGTGCTTTGGTCTTGAGTTCAGATCTCGGCTGGGAGCCCAAAGCTTCTTCCTTGTTTTCCCCACCCCACAAAACACAATAATCCATGACGTCATTTTGTGGAAAAGGACTATTACGTCAACGCCTTTCTTCTTGAAACCACCCCTTTTTCCATCAAATGACGTCATGTACTTACTGTGTTGTGTCATTGCACGGCAGAAAGAAATCAGATGGGTTGCCAGCGAGCACCAGGGGGCGTGGCTGCGGGTCTGTGGGTTACATGTTAATAGGCCCTCTTTTCCAGTTAAATGTTACCAAGTTAGATAGCGTGCCTTTAAAATGGGACACCTGAACGACACCACAGTCGTTCAAGCCAACAACATTGACGTGATAAGGCTTCTGTCATTATCTCGCCGCAAACGAGATGGCACGACGAGACTACGCCTCATTCCATTTGTACGGCATCCCGCAGTTATGGGGACGCGGAGCGTTGACTGGTCGACAAAGAGACAGTAATTGGATGTTCGTTTTTTGATTGGCTGGTTGTCAGTGATAAGGGCGTAAGACTGATATCTGGCTAGGATTTCCATTGTTTTGCGTAGCAAAACATTCTTGTATTGTGAAGTAGTGGATCAGCAACGTGAATAGACAGATCTATGTTTCATGTCATTCACAGCTTGAAGGACGTAATCATTGTAGCACGAGTATTATTTATCTTGTTGATGCTTGGGGGGGGGGGGAGGGGCGGAGATTCCATGACTGATAAAAATAGAATTACTTTGATATAGTGTCGAACTTCTGTGCGTGCGTGCGTGTGTGTGTGTGAGAGAGAGAGAGAGAGAGTAAGTATCGATCACATTGACTCGCTTGGCTCTTACTTCACAGCAAGCCTGTTGATATATGGCCACGGTAAAATCAGCCCGGCACAGTATTTTTACTCGATTTTGGGGATCATCATTTTGCTCTCTGACCCCGCACTCAACTTGAACATGATATCTATCTTAGCTTCCCGGCGCTTCCGCGAACAGCATTATACTAATGTGAACTCCTTTGTGTGGGAGCGGTAATGCCGGCCAGTGAATGTCTGTTTTATCGAATTTGTCTGGTCTGTGAATAAAGAAACCCTCCCCGGAGCGATACGACATTTTGACGTACAGAGCAGCCTAACAAAAGATCAGGACATCAGAGAAACTTGTACAGTTTTCTCTGCATATGTAGACTGTAGAGTCTTCAGAGTTTTTTGTTTTGTTTGTTTTTTGTTTGTTTTATTTTTTTTTTTTTTTTTTTTTTTGGGGGGGGGGGTGTTTTTTGTTTTTTTTTTTGTTTTTCTTTTTTTTTTTTTTTTTTTTTTTTTGAGTCTCAGTTGCATGCATGGATGCATCAGACTCGAGTTTAATTTTTTTTTCTCCTTTTACATTTTTTTTTTTTTTTGGGGGGGGGGGGGTCGTGCATCCATTCTTCATTGGCTCTTTTTTTTTCTTTTCCCAAAGCAGTAATTATATTTCTTCTTGTACGTTTTCTTCCGGGCAGAAAACTATTACAATTAAATGTATTGTGTTCAACTCGGCCGTATACATTATACTCATATAAATTGAGATGCTTAATTAAATTATATGACATTTGTTATTCTTCTAATGTGTGTGTGTGTGTGTGTGTGTGTGTGTGTGTGTGTGTGTGTGTGTGTGTGTGTGTTGTGTGTGTGTGCACGTGTGCGTGGAGTATATGTTGGTGTCTGGTGTGTGTGAGAATGTGTGTGTGTGAGTGTATGTGAGAGAGAGAGAGAGAGAGAGAGAGAGAGAGAGAGAGAGTCTTCAGTTAGGTGATCCTCTCAATAGGCATCTTTAGCAGGATGCCGTAAAGAGAACTTCGCTTAGCAGCGTAACCCGTGTACATTTCAGTTAGGCTCACACGGCAGAGGCTGCGAGCGGCTGACGCGCTGCGATTAGCTAATGGTTCCCCCGTAACGTGACGAATTTTACATGTAAATGGGTTACGATGCGCAGCGGAGTCCTCTTTACGAAGTCCCACTAAACATGCCAAATGCTGAAATAGTCAGTTGTATGGATCATAATATCAGACGGTTCACAGTTATGTTGCCGTCCTTGCAGTGGGGATGAAGGGGGGAGGGGGGGGGGGTGAAGGAGGGGAAGGGGGGGGGGGGGAGTCGGTGCTTCAGTGGCAACGACCCCTAACACGGACGTGAAAATGTGAGTTCGAGTCCTGCTTGGGGCATCGGAATTTTCATCTCTAGTCTTGCTGTGGTCGAAGAATACAAATGCACGAGTCCTCAAAATGCACGAGTCCTCAAAATGCACGAGTCCTCAAAATGCACGAGTCCTCAAAATGCACGAGTCCTCAAAATGCCTACATAATTATTCTTTTTTTGGCCTCAGGCATCATAGTCAGCCCCTCAAAAAACAGAAATTACCATGCACAGACCATTCAAGGGCACGTACCTGACAGGAGTTAAAAAAAAATGAATGTCTCCTTTCCCCTTAAACACCTACCGTTTTCTATCGCCTAGCGCGATTCCGCAAAAAAGCACCTAGAGTGACAGTTTTAGTATTGTCGGTAAGAGCAACTTCTCAGCTTTATGATGACACAATGGCGCCTTGAATGTAGCAGCAGCAGACAAGCGCCTACGCTTCTTCTTCTCCGTATATCTGCTACGGTTTTGATTTGTCTGTGTAAAAGACAGAACACTACTTTCCCGTAGCACATTAAGGCCCGTTCTTAACCGGGCGAACTTTTGGTTCGCGAACTAGGTTCGAAGAGTACGGCGAACTAGATTCGCGCACGTTGTTTCTTAACCGACCGAACACTTCTTCGCAAACCCTGGTTCGAAAGGTACGCCGAACTAGGTTTGAGGTCTGCACAGCGTGTCGTGGGAACCCTCGCGATCCTTTGGCCGATCGTGCGCTCTGATTGGTTGCTCGGAGAGAGCTGTTGTGCGCATGTACAAAGTTGAGGAAAATGGTGGACGGCATGGCGGCTATCGACTCACTTGACATTTCCCTCAACGAAGAGGAAACTATGCTGTTTGTCGACTTGTGGGAACACTTCCCGTGTTTATGGAACTGTCGAGATAAACAGTATAAGGACAGGACTGACTGCGCGGTCTACGAAGGCGGCCATTTTGGTTGTTTACGATTGTCTCAACTTCCGCCTTGTTTGGGCGATGACGTATGCATATCATTAACGTTCGGTTAAGAAAGAGAACTAGTTCGGCCGACCCTCTGGAACTACGTACGTGTGCGCGTTCGCCCTGTTCGTATACAATACACAGTTCGCCGAACAAGTTCGCCGGACTGGTGGTTCGCCCGGTTAAGAACGGCCTTTACCGCAATGTACAAACGTGCGGCAGCTCGTAATTCAAACATAGCAGTTTTAGGGCCCTTGGTTTGTGCCGTGTTCGCGTCTGGCCACCCCGTGATGAAAAACACAAACCCCGAACATTTGATGCATCGGTTTTAATGAGCCGCATCGAAAGCGCACTGGTGGATCCCACAAAACGCCGGTAAGTCGTATCACCAGTAAACATCCCAACGTGACTAAAAGGTGCTAACGAGCATTGACCGGCCACAACTGTGAGCTTTTCACACGCCGTAGATAAAAGTCGCTTTATTTATTTATGAGACTCGGAGGTCTTCTGTTCACGGTTACAATATCCCGTCGGGGAACTGCGCGCCAGGGAAATTGAATGAATCCAAAGCGAATGTCATGTCATGACAAAGGGGTGTAAACAAAATGGACGGGGTGTTGCTGGTGTTCATTTACTCACTCACTCACTCTCGCCTTTTACCCCTTCTGGGGCATAGGCCGCCGTCAAGAGTTCTCCAGGCAAAAATCGTCTGCCAGTCTCACCAGCTGTCCCCAGCTGTGTCCAATGCTCTTTGCATCTGTCCACAGCTGTATCCCATACTCTTTGCATCTGCCTCCAGGTCGCGGCACCAGGTGTCTCTTGGCCGGCCTCGTTTTCCCTTCCTCTGTGGGTTCCAGGAGAGGTTGAAGAAGGGGGGGGGGGGGGGGACGAATGGTAGAGCGTTAGATTTTCAATGCTCGGGTCGTGAGTTCGAATCCCAGCTGGGGCCAAATATTTATTTGTGCTGGCCTTTTTTCTCGTTGCCACGTCTTTGATATCACCCATACTACTATTTAAGACCCATGGCTCCAAGTGGAGCATTGACCATCGACGACCCTTCGCCATCGCACTCTGTTCTGGGCTACTCCTGCCACTCCAGTCCAGCTGATCCCCTGCTTGCATAGCTCTGCCTCAGTGTCCCGCCTCCATCTGTTGCGAGGCCGGTGTAGGAGGCAAAAAGACTTCCAGGGAAAAAATACTTGGAGTGTATTTTTCCTAGGAAAGAAACACTGCAGGAGTGTAATCTTCCTAGGAAAAGTGTTATTTTACTGGGAAAAAAGCCCTCCTGTAGTGTGTGTGTGTTTTTTTTTTCCCGCAGTGTTATTTTCCGACTACACCGGCCTCCTTTTCCCTTGCGGATTCCATGTCAGGGCTTGGCGTGTTTGGTATCACCCATACGCGGTGGAAAAGGCCGTTAAAATCCCAAACACCCACCCACCCACCTCCTATCGTGCATTCTGCAGTGGTCTCGGGCCTAGCGGGGAGGGCCCACGCCTTGCGTAATAGTGGCTTGAAGTGGCTCCTACTGGTGTGCAGTGGCCTGTTCTTTTTAACCAGTCATATCATATGGTCGGGCAGGTGATGTTCGGGATTAGGCTCATAAGAGATATCACATTCAAACATATATGGCTTCACGTGCGAGCAACCATGGCCGAAACTGTTGAAACCGGGCAGCACCGGAAACACTAGGCCCATTTTGACTACATCCCGTTATGACGCCTTTTGGTTTGCGTCCGGCAGTGTTCGGCTGAACGTGACGAATCTTTGCGGCGAGGAAGTGTGATAAATAAGCTCTTATGGGTGTGAGGTTTTTACGCTCGCTTCTATTTAGCATCGGAAGTGTTTTAGCGAGGAATGACTTTTTATGGTGACAGTTTTGTCTTTGTTCTGGGTTTTCGACTAAGTGGTACTGAAACGGGGATTATTGTTGTTTGCTCTCTCTCTCTCTCTCTCTCTCTCTCTCTCTCTCTCTGTAACAGGGACTCAAGATAAAACAAATGTTCTTGTACCTAATCTTTCATACTTGAAAGTGTCCGTAGTTCGTGAGGTCGCGGGGAGCCGGGGTGGCCGAATGGTAGAGCGTTGGACTTCTAATGCTCGGGTCGTGAGTTCGTATCCTGGCTGGGGCTAAATGTTTTTGCTGGCTTTTTCATCGTTGCCCCGTCCTTGATATCAGCCGTATGTGGTGGAAAAGGACGTTAAACCCCCAAACACCCACCCGCCCTCGAGAGGTCGATGTCCTGCTGGAAACCAGAAACATGTACTTTTGACCTTGTTGCGCCAACTCAGAAACCAACCAATCACAACCATCGAACCAATCAAACAATCAACGAGCCAACCATCCAGATCTATCTGTCTGTTTGCTTGTTTGTCTGTCTGTCTCTTTTGTTTTGCATTCAATCGAATTTTATATTAAATCAAGAATTGTGTTAAGTCAAGTGTATAAGTACTTGTACACCGAATCTAAGACATAAGACATAAGACATTTATTAAATTTCCAAAAGAGGAACATTGCTTTGTGGTCTCTCATAAAAACATAAAACATGCCAAACACTCACTCATACGGCCATGCACACTCATTCCACCTATTTACATGTTCGTACACTCGTAGATACCCTTATAATATAGAATAGGAATAAAGGCGTCGCTAAAGCCAAAAACACCGCGCTCAATCAGGTCGAATTCAAAATAGGGGAAATCAGTAAACTTGAGAGCGCTACCTACATCTCTAGGAGGGTGTGCTTTGTATGCCACTGGACAAGTCTGCCTTGCCCTACATCGGCTTCACTGTTGTAACGCCCACCACACACACACACACACACACACACACACACACACTCCCGCCACCTACACCCTTTCCACTGACCTCTGCCTTGAAAGGCTTCGCAACCAACGGTTCAAACGATTTCCCTTCCTGGGAAAACATGAAGTCAAACACTTCCATAGGTCTGTCTCAAGTCGTTTCTAAAGGCAGGATGTCGGAAAGTAGAGCGCGGTGCCCGAATACTCTCAGCCGTGATCACGTGATCGGAAGCTCAGCCAATGGCCTGACTTCCTGTTTGAGGGACAAAATGGCCTCCACGACTGCCAGAGTGCTTGGAGGACCGACCGAAGTACCGGACAAATTGGTGAAATGGGGTTGAGAAGGGGTTTCACACCATCAGCTTAGTTTTGATACAAATGTTGTCGTGTAAGAGAATTGGGCGTTGGAAAGTGATAGTAGTATGAGATGTAAACACCAGGGCCCGTATGTAATAGTCGAGTTTAGGGCTTTTAGCCCCGGGTTAGAGTCTAACGTCGAACTAAACTAGCTCTAGGGTTAAATTTTCAATTTTTTTTTTTAATTGTTTTTTGTTTTAAATCAAGAAGCGGAGCCATTCCAGCAAGGTGCCTAAGCCGTTGTAGAAGGATTTTTTTCTTCCTTTCTTCGCTTCCTATTTTTATTTATTTATTTAATTTGGATTTTGAGTTTCTCTTGTCCTAGTCTGGGTTAGGCCCGTAGCTGTGGGTTAAATTAACCTCGACTTTTACATACGGGCCCTGATACCCTGTCTCACAAACACCAGCTACCCTCTGTGTGTGTGTGTGTGTGTGTGTGTGTGTGTGTGTGTGTGTGTGTGCGCGCGTGTGTGCGCGCGTCCGTTCGTGCGTGTGTGTGTGTGGGTGTGTGTGTAGGGGGGGGGGGGCGTGGCGACTGCGCGGTTTCCTTGTAATTTTGTAGCGTTTGTTTTGATTAGTTGGTTGCACACGTCACTTGTCTGTGTAGCATTTAATCTCTTTGGCATCTTTGTATACATTTCCTATGATGTTAACAAAGACCTTGGAATCCAAGATCTTTGATGTTAACATTGTTTCGTGTTACAGCTGTATTTATAGACTCTTGTCCTTTATACATTATTCTCTTGTTTTCTTCTTATTTTGTTTCTATGCAATTACTGCTTGTGCCTTTTTTTTCTGATATCCTTCATACCCCAAAGGGGGCTAGATGGTTAAGCATATCTTGTATCATGTATCTCAGAGACAAAAACAAGGATGCCCAAAATCCAGACAAAGGAAATGAAATTGCGCAGTTTTTAATGAAACAATTGCTGTCCAGCATTCTAAAACTATTGTTTTCGCGCAGATCGGGCAAATAGAAATAAACCAAAATCAAACATTCAGAGGGCAGAAACTGGTGCCCGGAAACATCATTAATTTTTCCACAGGAAACCGGACCTGTTGTCGTGCACGGCTGCCCCCCCCCCCCCCTTTTAATTGACTTTGAAACAATTACCGTGTATGGGAACCTGATCGGGCAACTTTTGTTCGGGGAGTGGTCGTTGTGTGTGTGTGTGTGTGTGTGTGTGTGTGTGTGTGTGTGTGTGTGTGTGTGTGTGTGTGTGTGTGTGTGTGCGTGCGCGCGCGCGCTGGTGAGGAAGGTAAGGGCCGCTGCTACACGTTGCCAGGATTGGTACTTGCAGGGCAGGCAACGCTGGCAACCCTAATTAAATCGCTGGCTGCCAGCTGGCAAATCCCCCTTGCCGGTGCCGGCGCGGCAATAGAAAGCCGTTCTATTTTTCCTGGCAGCCAGCTAGCCACAGGCAGCCCGTACAGCCAACTGACCAATCACTGCCCAAAGCGTGCAACGCCGCAGGCTGCGTGTGCCGCGGAACACTTGCCCACCAGCAGGCAGCCGAGTACGGCAACATGCAGACTGGCAATCGTGTAACCGTGCGCTTTAAGGAAGTGGGGGTGGGGGTGGGGGTGAGGAGTGCGTGTATTTCTAATTAGCTGTGAGGTGTAAGATTTCTCATCAGGTGTTTTCAGCTGATTGCCTGGAGGTTCTTTCGAAACTCATCTTAAAGGGACATTGAGTGGATACAAAGTGCGTCACATGTTAAGCTACAATTAAGGCTTTTCGCTACTTCAGTGATTGTCCATTTTGTAATAGAAACTATTCTTTCAACCTTGAATCCTCTAATAGTCACGGAGTAAGGCGTTCGTTGACACTCGCGTTGTATTCCGGCGGAACCAGAAACGTCTACTCTGCCTGTTCATAGAACAAGCAACCTTTATGCGCAGTTTCGTTTGGACCATGCCGTAGATGCAAGCCTCTGATGTGACGGCCTTGTCACATCTAACTGGTTTTGGTCTACACATTACACGCACTTTTCCTCAGCTTTTTTGCGTGCTAGGTCTCCAGATTGAGGCTTCAAAACAGTCGATGTGTTGCCAATGGCGTGGAGGCAGTTGTAAAGTATTTTAACTCTATCTATGCTGACACTTTTACAAACAGATAGATGCTTCTCTTTGACTGTTAGAAATCTGTTTTGCTAGCACTGTTTTGTGTTTCTCACTTTATGAGATGTCATCATAAGAGAGAGAGAGAAAAAAGTTTGCGATCCCCTTAATCCCACCTGTGCAGCCAAGCGTTGTGAGCGTGAGGGACCCAAATGGGGACCTCAGCACAGAGCGAGTTAAAGACCAATTTTCAGACATACTAGGCATACAGATCGTTGTGGGCTGTTTTGGCAGGCCAAAGACTACAAATGCTCGAGGTCTCAAAATGCCTAAATATCCCCTATTAGCCTCAGGCATCATAGTCGCCCCTTAAAATGCCTCAACCTAGAAACAAACATTACTATACACTGACTATTCAAGGGCATGTACCTGACAGGAGTTTAAAAAAAATGAATGTCTCCTTTCCGCAAAGGCCTCTCTGGAAAAATCCTAGTCTACTTTCTATTTAAAGCCGTTCACCGAAATCCACCCGCGTCACCTTTGCCTCTCTTGTGCACAAAAAGTCCTAGCTTCACTCGCAGCTCCTCTTGTAGTCCCCTGGCATACACCTTGCCCTACCATATACAAAATAAAGCCACTACAAACCAGCACACTGGTAGAACAGGTTACTTCCAACAATCACTGCACTTGACCTCACGCACAGTTTGTCTTTACACATGCCAGGGTCTAACATATTACTTCAGAAAAAGTTTATCTGGTACATTCAGTTTCAAATTTTCTCTCCTTCAGTTATGACGGGTTTGGTCATGTTTCCCTTGGGAATATTAGAAGAAGGTTGTTAATGGTTTTCCTGTTTGTTTTTTTGTGTTTGTTTTTGGTTGTTTTGTAGGGTTCTGTTTTGTTTGGTTGTTTTGGTTTCTTTGTTTTTGTTTGTTTGTTTGTGTGTGTGTGTGTTTGTTTGTTTGTTTTTTTGGATTGTTGGGTTTTGATTTGTTTCGTTTGGTTGGGTTTGTCGTTGTTGGTTTGTTGTTGTTGTTTGTTGTTTTTTGTTGGTTTGGTTAGTTGGTTTGTTGTTGTTGGTTTTTTCAATTTGTTTTTTGGGTTTTTGTTGTTGTTGTTGTTGTTTGTTTTGTTTTGTTGTTGTTTTGTTTTGTTGTTGTTGTTTGTTTGTTTGTTTGGGGTGGTGGTGGCTGTTGTTGTTGTTGTTTTTGGGAGGGGGAGCATCTTTTATTTTGACGGCATAAAGAAAGGATGTTTTGAGGTTTTTTTTAAATTTGTTGGGGGGAGGGGGGGGGGCTGTGGGAGCGAGGTGGGGATGAGTGGGTTCCTTTACGGGAGCATCATTCATTTTGGCGGCGTACACGATTGATGTATCGTTTGTAGTTTCTTCCTGGGGCTCGTTCCTCCGACATGCTTGCATGAACAGAATCGCTGTCAAATCGTTTGAAATCGCTTGTAATCTGAGCATGGACGACTGGAATAATTTCTCCTCTCTCAGGACTTCACCGCGCTCCACGCGAAATACGTTCTGTCACGTACGGACATACGCCCAAACCAGCAGCGCGCGCGTGATAAATTGCCACAATACACAAGGGGGTTTTGCTTGCCCAGCAAAAGAAAGGTTCTGGCGAGGAGAAGAAGGGTTCTGGCCCTCGTTGCGATGCTTCCTTGGTTCAAGAACGGCGACCGTTTTTAGGCCTCCCTCTTTGCCAGGATGGATTTATTTCTGGAGAGAGAAGGACGGGGGGTCAATGGAAATGGCGGGTATTCGTTTGGTGCTGCTCTGATTCTAAATTTTCGACGGCGCTTGGTCTCAATTTGAAGTAGAAGCACGCATGCGTGTAGTTTTGTATTTTTCATTGTGGAGACAAGCACGGTGGTAAGTCAAGACTGAGGAGGGTATTTATGGTGTTTCTTCCATTCAAAAGTTTTTTATGAGGATTACACTCTCAGGTAGGGCCCTACATGTTTGAAACAGGGGTGTGCTCCACGTCTTCAAACTGTGATAATTATGTTGTAGGATAAAGACATGTTGTAGCCACGTGTAACACGAGCAACACGGAAAAAAACACCATGTTCGCTGTTTGTTCGGACTAAAAACGCTCCCATGTGACAACGGCCGAATTGTGGTCCCCGTCCTGTACACAAGAACACACGTAAACACTTTTAAATCGAAGCAGCGCCGGGGTTGCCTAAGAACAATTCTCCTCAAAACTTTTGCAGCATCAGAAAAAAACTTCCCGCCTTACTGGTTTAACCCCCGTGGAGAAGGTGTCTCCAGATTTTGGACCATGGTCTGGTCCACTGCTGAAAGGGGACCACTTTGCGCTAGTTTCGTATGCTTCACGGGTCGAGAAAGACGGAGCGATGTCCCTTCTAGAGTAATCCGGGGACAGCGGAGTTAGCAGGGAGAAGTAAATGGATTATCCGTGGACTATTTGGTCTTTTGGGAGCAGAGCAGACGGAGTTCTGGACCTGTGTAGGGGCATTAAGAACCTCTCTCTCTCTCTCTCTCTCTCTCTCTGTGTCTTGTGTGTGTGATGTCATTTTATACCATCTAGACAAGGTATGCAAAATGTATGCTATGTGTGTGTGTGTGTGTGTGTGTGTTGTGTGTGTGTGTGTGTGTGTGTGTGTGTTCTTACATTGCAAAATTTTACTCATGTGTATGTTTTCTACCTTTCATAGTCTTTTCTTTAGTCGTTTTGTAGCGCCTTTTTGTGTAGCAACGGTTGATTGAAAACTGACCAATGTATGGCCAAATGTTTCCCGTTGTAAAATAAAGTTCGTTCGTTCGTTCGTTCGCGCTCTCTCTCTCTCTCTCTCTCTCTCTCTCTCTTGTGGCTGGATATGTAGGCTAATAGGCCAGTTTGCAATTCTTTCTTTTCCTTTATCCTTTTTTAGGTATGGGCACATAGAAATACATACATTGTCATAGTTGGTCGTCATACATCAGTAGCTGCAAACGCATTTGACAATGGTACGCACTTCTATTAGGTACAGTGTATGTACAGTTATGACAGAACAGTTCCTTGCAGTGCTAAGTGTTGGTTGGATGGAGGGGGAATGGGGAGGGGGGGGACGGGAGGGAGGGGGTGGGGCTATGGACAAGTCTATTGTTGTTGATTTCACATGCATTTACTCATAATTATGTTACAGTCACACAATACACACATGGATAGTTACGGTAAGTTTGTAATTGAGAGAGAGAGAGAGAGAGGGGTGGGTGGGTGTTTGGGAGTTTAACGTCCTTTTCCACCACGTAAGGGTGATATCAAAGACGGGGCAGCGAGGAAAAAGGCCAGTTCAAATATTTGGCCCCAGACGGGAAGAGAGAGAGAGAGAGAGAGAGAGTGTCTGTTTGTGTTTCCAGTTCATCATTTCAAATAATTATGAAGTCAAAATTTGGGTTGTCTCCCCCCCCCTCCCGAACAGCTGTCACTCACGAAATCAAATGCTGCTTTAGTTGCTCAACGGAGACATGGACCAGGGAAAGTTTAAGCGCCTCTACTGTTTTCGAAGATCTGTGTGTGTGTGTGTGTGTGTGTGTGTGTGTGTGTGGTGTGTGTGTGTGTGTGTGTGTGTGCACATCTCCCTGAGGCACGCACATCACGTGAAATATTTACTGCTTATTTTCGGCAGCCGTTTCCTTGACAGCAATTTCAAAACGCGTGAATCTATCGCGTTACAGGGAAAAAAACCTGAAAGTGAGAACCGCTTTGGGGTTTAGCCCGGAGGTGTGTGCGTGCATCATGGGCGCTTCTTGGGAAAATTTCTCAACGAGAAGCGACAAAAAGATGAAAATATCACTGACAATCTGGTCATAAGACGAACGTCCTCGGTCGGTTCGCATGCGCATAAATTCCGAATCCTGCGGACAGCTCCGGTTCGCTAACGTGCATCTTGCCCCAAGGGGCGGGTGTTTTTAACGACCTTGGGTCATGACCTGTCACACAGGCACACGCACGTACGCACGCGTACACACACGCACACCGTGGCCACACACACACACACACACACACACACACACACACACACACACACACACACACCTACTGCAGGGGAAGTAATCCGATTAAAGCGGAGAGTTACCTCCCCTCGGACAGACTACGATTTCTTATGATTGCCTCTTACACACACACACACACACACACACACACACCGTAGAAATACCCCAACCACAAAAAGATGGCCCTCCACTTCCAATTATCGTGGTTTTTCTGCCAGACCCCTGCCAAATGTTGTTTTCTCTGACACGTTTGTTTGCTCAGCAGGTTTGTGGCTCGCGTCAACACCTCCCCCGCCTCCCTGTCTCACCCCGCCTAATTACTTAAGCCAATCAAGCCCCCCTCATTACCCAGAATTCCTCACAAACCACCACTCGGTCCTGTGTGAAGGGAGTGCTGATGGTAATGGTCAAGGGATCGGTTAGGCACGCTCTCTGACTCGGCGTAGCATGGTGATGGGGCACAGACGTCGGCCATGCGTGTATGCGTGTGCTGATGGTCACAATCGACGGTCAGTCTGGTTTAACTCAGTTCCTACCAAGTACGTATTGGAGTTGTTGTCACGACCCTGTCAAGCACTCATTCGCTCGCAAACATACACACATCACACGCTATCACTCAAACAAATGAACATGGAACAATAAGAACAGTTTCTACTCTTCATAAGCTATAGGACGGACGGACAAACACACAAAGGTACAAAGGCTCGCTATGACAGTCGCGGTTACGCGAGTGTGTATATATAGAACCGTAAAGCCCAGCAAGACCCAGGGGGAGCCTAGGTGGCCAAATGGTAGAGCGTTGGACTTCTAATGCTCGGGTCGTGAGTTCGTATCCCGGCTGAGGCCAAATACTTGTGCTGGCATTTTCATCGTTGCCCCGTCTTTGATATCACCCGTATGTGGTGGAAAAAGACGTTAAACCCCCAGACACCCACCCACCCACCCACCAGCAAGACCCAGAGCAGACGACGCCGACTTGAAGGTCTTGTCTAAGTTGCGGGTCTCGGGTCGTAGCCGAAAACAAATAATCCTGTCTGCATGGATTTAACTTTGGCTTAGTGGGAGTGTTGCATTTATATAGTACTCGTATTTGCTGCAGTAAGAGTGGTTAAGGAGCCGTTAATCTTGCCTGATTTTCGCTAAAACTGAGAAAGAGAGAGAGAGAGAGAGAACCGTGGGATACTCGTGCGCGGTACGCAATGTGCAATGCCATTAACACGGGGGTAAAGCAAGATGGTCACTGTCAAACAAAGTGCCACTCTCGATTCAAAGTTTCGAGAACGATTTCTCCCAAATAGTCATTAATTTTGTGGAAGCGGCCCAACATTAATTATTTTCTGTAACTTTTATTTTTTCTTAAACCGGTTCATAGTTGAGTCCGTGCGCTGTCGTCACGTGATGTGTTCGGAAAACGTTAGGTGAGTGCTTGATATCCGGTTCCTGTGTGTCGGAACGAAAATCCGAAATCCGTTGGTCAAACGAAGTTTACTCGATTCAGATTTCAAAACGGCCAAACGCGGTGCCACTTTTGAGAACACATCACAACGTAGCACACACTCAAATATAGAAAGATCTCAGAAATCTGACTTTATTTGAGAGGAATCGTCAACGGAATTCGTGTATCGAGAATGGCACTTCGTTAGACCGCGGCCATGTTGTTTGAATTTGAACCCAGCAGGGGAGAAAACTGTGCCCGTACTGGAACGTGATCGGTGAAAAGGGGTGGGTGGGTGTTTGGGGGTTTAACGTCCTTTTCCACCACTAGAAATAGTAATATCGAAGACGGGGCAACGAACGAAAAAGCCAGCACAAATATTTGGCTCCAGCCGGGTTACGAACTCACGACCCGAGCATTAGAAGTCCAACGCCAAAACCAAAGAAAAGACAAATGTGGTGGGAAAAGAAGCGGAAGAATGGAGAAATCCCCATGCGCGATACGTTAAGTGTTCAAGCACTAACTGTCTTTGTAATCTATAACACATAATAACAGGGGTTCCACAAAACACATAACTTTCCCTGAACAAATAACAATTTCATGATATTCTCCTACCGGCGAAATAAGCAGTCTTCCCAAAACATGCTATTACTTTGTACAGATGATCAGTTGTAGAACGTTCAATTTTGGGGGGACACTGGGGGCAATTGGGTTAACGTTGCCTACCTTAGGATTAGGAAATCTGTTGCACATGCAAAACAATACAATAACAACGACAAAATAATGTCCAGTGGGGTATAAACTCAGTTATCTCGCCTCTTACTTTGGGTGTGGAAATTATTGTAGGACAGATCCCCGACACAAACACCCTAAAGCATAGTTTACTGTGTAAGGATACAATTTACGTGTATTTGTTTTTTGTTTTTGTTTTGTTTTTTGTTGGTTTTTTTTTTATCTTGGGTGCAAACCCTTGATTTCGTCCTACAAGCTCGGCTATCACGGTTTCCCACTGTATGATAGAAAATGACGTTAGAATTAACTCTATTGTGACCAGGCAGGGCTGCCGCTGCCTTACCAGTGTGCTGGCCTTGGCCCACCGCAATGACACTACGGTAAACTGACTACATGTTTAACAGGTTACAAACCACTAATAGCTTCCGGGTCATGTAGTAAGAACTACGCTAAATATAGTATAAAAAAAATTCTTTGCCCCTTTTAAAATTTGTGTGCAGAGTTTAAAAAAAAGGCAATCTGGTGCTTTTTGTTGGCTTTGTAAACAAGTTTCATGTAAAATTAGGGGAAAATGAGCCTGGCTTGTGGACTATTTGTATTCATGCGCGGCTGGCACAGGAGCCAGCAGACGACCGTAGAATGAGGGGGGTATGTGGTCGCTGCCAACATGGACAAAAAAACGGAATATTGGAATTTATTGAAATTTACTCTACACATGAGTCTATGGCTGCGTGACTTCTGTGGTCTTTTAAGTGAATTTTAAAGCATTTCTAGGGTGTCATCTGCAACCTTATGTGTAAGAGGAATATATAGCGTTTTCCTCCAAATTTGCATCTATGGTACGTAGCCTAAACCAACTTCAGTACAAAGCTTCATTGATGACAAACACACAACACTTTGAAAATGGATGGAGACTTGAATTTTGACGAACAAAAGTTTATGTGGGCGACGCTTGCCTGAACCTTTGAGCGAAGTCTCCCGTAGCGAATGAGTGAGTTTAATCCGGCAAAAGAAAAATCCGAAATCTTCGATTACCGTGCATTTACCATACAAATACAATTTACGTATTGTGCTTCGGACACAAACCGCTGGTTACGAGACCAGTCGTCTGGTAAATTCTCGCTTACGTTTGGACGCATGTCAAGTTTTCGTGTTTTACCCATGAGTTTTGTGTTTCATTTCCTGAATATTCGCCTTGCTCGTAATCGCCTTTGCGGCGCGTTTCCAGCTGTCAGATCCGTGTGTCATATAACGCGCTCGACATGTGTTACACGGGCCTTAGTCAAGATGGCCGATGGTGTTAATGGTGCTACTCAGATTCAAAAGCGATGATTGCTTAAGCTATTTTTTTTCTGTAATATGAACATGCACGTGCGGTGTTTCTGGTGCCACTATCATTCAAGCGGTCTAGTGCTGGCTTTATCCTTGTCGTGCAGTCTAATGGTATCACCCGTATGTAGTGGAAAAGTCGTTAACCCCCCTCCCCCCCCCCCCCCGCACACACTCACCCACGCTTGAACGCCGATTGCTCTCAAGTAAAGTGAAATGTCTCAAATACGAGAGTGCACATGTGTTCACACTGTGGAGGGCACTTGGTGCTACTATGATTCAGACGTTTTAAACTGGCGGATGCTACCATGTTCAATACTCACAGATCGTTCTGAACTGTTTTCGTGGTATCTGTCATCTATCATCACGTCACCGGCTTACACACCTGGACAGTGACAGCGTCTGAGATGCTAGTCACCCTATGAACCAAACCAGCATTGAAACAGTCCCGAAGACGACACTGGGGAGATTTCTGACAGATGCGGTGGAGTGCGTGTGGACTTTCCGGACACAGAAATAACAACCCCCCCCCCCCCCCTCCATTGCAAGGATTAAAAAAAACGGGAATAAAACATACACGGCGCACGCTGCGTTACTGCTGGCCCGACTGAATAAAAGGTGAGCTGCCGACTGAGACGCATCGTGAGTGCACTCACAAACTGGCCGCACAGGTGACTACAAGAAAAGCTACACGTGCAAGCCGCCAACACCGGCGAGGTTGAACCCTGGTTCAACTCACTCACGCAGTCGTCACACATTTAGATATAATTTTTCCTAAATTCAACCTTAAACTGAACAGGGCCCGCATGTAAATGTCAGGGTTAGGGGTTTAGCCCTGGGTGAGAGTCTAACCTCGAACTAAACTAGCTCTATGGATGCATTTTCTATTGTTTTGGTGGTGGTGGTTTTGTTGTTGTTGTTGTTTTGGGTTTTTTTTTTAAAATCAGGAAGCAGATCCATTCCACCATGGTGCCTATGTCGTTATAGAAGGATTTTTGTCTTTCCTTCTTCGCTTCCTTTTTTCTTTAATTTTGAGATGAGATTTCTTTTGCCCTAGTCTGGGTTAGGCCAGTAGTCGTGGGTTAAATTAACCTCGAGTTTTACATACGGGCCCTGAACTTTAACGGTGTAATCATCGGCATCAAACCTTTTCAAAGTAAAACTGATCAAGAACTCTGCCACCTAAATAAAGGTCTGCAATCTCAGAAAAAGCCGCAAACAGTGGTTTTTGTTTTTGTTTTGGTTTTTGGTTTTGTGGGTTTTTGTTTTTTTCAATGTTAGGGTCGTTTGTTCGAATTCTAGATAAAATGCCCTGGCTATATTGGCCCATCTCATCACTCTAATGAGATGGATAAAGAGCGTTAAAGGTCTGCAATCAACAAAAAGCAGCAAACTTTAAAAAAAAAAAAAACCTACTGCGACTCCTGCGACTGCATAATGCAGGCAATTCTGTCACAGCTGCAGACTTTTCAGCGCTTTGGAGACCCTTGTAAATAAAACCAGAGCGTGAGCGGTGACTTCATTGTGCTTTTGGTCAGTGAGCGAGACACATGGCTGCAACGTCTCACGGTCGTTGTTTGCCGCACGAGAAGACTAGCCAGTGCGATCTTTCTCGGTCAGTGTCAAAACGCAAACTGAGCTGTGAAATCAGGCTGCCCTTGGCTTTTATAGGGGTTTCAGGGACGCCGAAAACTGCGCAACTGTGACAGAGTTGACTGTGCTTTTTGCACAGTCGGAAAGTTTTTTGTTTTGTTTTTTTTCTCAAGAAAACACACTGTTTGTGGCTTCTTGTTGAGATTGAAGACCTTTAACTCACCCCCTTGCAGTAGCCACAAGCGAACATTTCACTCGCACGTAACGCGGAGGTTACTGTATTATTACAGGGGGAAGGGGGGGGGGGAAGAGGGGGGAAGAGACTTCCATTTCCATATTGTGCGTGTGATATCAACGGCTGTTGCCTTTCATCATGTCTGATGTACATGAATGTATGGATCCCTCACGAGAGAAAATGTCTGATCTGGGTAAAGGCGCGTATTCTGGTGTCTGGTTACATGGAATAAAAATGGAAAAATCCTCAATTTTGGGGGATCATTTCTGATGCAACGGTACGTCATTGTCTGTTCCTGTCGCTGCCATCTTGGCATTTGTACCTTGTCACTGTGTCTGCGGTTCTCTCTCTCTCTCTCTCCTCTCTCTCTCTCTCTCGCATCCTCTTCCTCTCATCTCTCCTCCTCCTCTCTCTCTCTCTCTCTCTGTGTGTGTGTAGTTTGCCTGGATTTAATATTTGGCCCTCTCTTGTAGTTGGTTTGTTTGTTTGCTTTTTACAGTTTTGGTAGTCAAATATTGCAGTGAGTAGCAACGGCAAGGTTGTGAATTGACGTATATTTCGCGTCAAACATCAGCCGTTGGAAATCATCATCATCATCATCATCATCATCATCTCTCTCTCTCTCTCTCTCCTCTCTCTCTCTCTCGCTCTGTTAAGTATGGAGTACCCTAGGGGTCTATTTTAGGGCCCTTGCTATTTTTACTGTTTATTAACGATTTACCCTTACATGTCACTGACAGTAATGTTGATTGTGATCTCTTTGCTGATGACACAAGTCTCCATGTCTCCGGCAAAATACATCGACATTAGCCATAGTCTACAGACTAGTTTGAATCAGGTATCCTCTTGGTGTGAGGAGAATCACATGTTATTACACCCAGCAAAAACAAAAAGCATGTTAGTTACAACTCGACAAAAGCATCAGTTAAAGCCAGCCCCTTTACAGCTTCGTATTCATACTGAACCCATTGAGCAAGTCACCGAACGACTTTTTCTAGGTATATATGTAGATCAGCAGCTTAAATGGGAGACTCACATCAATGCACTGTGCAAAAAACTGTCGAAGAACATCTTCCTGCTCTCAAAACTGAGACATGTCACTGATCTTAATAGCCGTAAACTTTTCTTCTCCGCCCATATCAAATCACAAATTGATTATATTTCAACTGTGTGGGACGGATGTGGTGAACTACACAGAAAGAGGCTAAATTCACTTTACAAACGAGCCGTTAAAATGGTTTTGCCGGGACCTATCCCGACTATCGATAAATGAAGAAACTAGTATACTCCCCCTTCAACAACAGCTCATATACAATAAATGTGTTTTAATGCACAAAATTCTAAACGACTCAGCTCCGCAATACTTATCATCTTTCTTTACCTCACGGCATGACTGTGGCCGGACCTCGAGGAACGGTATTTTGACGTTACCCCTACCTCGTATTGACCTTTATAAAACTAGTCTCTCATTTGCTGGAGCATCACTGTGGAACTCACTTCCGATGCCTATAAAGTCAGCAACTTCTCTAAAAACATTTAAAGCATTATTACGACGGTATTTGTTTGACTGTCTGTAGTGCGAACTAGTATTTGCAAATTGATGCTCACCATAATGCGTATTCCTACTCAGATCGCGTGATGGACTACTTTTTTTTTCTCTTCTTTTTTTCTCTCTCTCTCTCTCTCTCTCTATGCATGCATGTTGATGTTCCAGGCACGCTCAGTTCCAGATGGAACTACAAATGTTTGACCTTGACACAGTGTGTGTGCGCGCGCGCGCGCGCGCGCGCGCGTGTGTGTGTGTGTGTGTGTGTGTGTGTGTGGACTGTGTTCTCTTGTTCCAGATGTATTTTCTTCAATTTCGTTGTTTCTCTTTTTATGTCTTTTTATTCTTATTATTTGCTTTTCTCTAATCTTTCGTAGTATTAGCAACGGCAAGTTTGCAAACTGACGTACTTTCTGTCAAAACTTTTACCGTTGAGAAATAAAGTTTCATCATCATCATCATCATCCTCTCTCTCTCTCTCTCTCTCTTTATCTCTCTCTCTGTATTACTGATTGTGTTAATGTTTGTTGATGATGTATGTTTTATTCTGTGTGTTGCAGGCATCTGCTAGACAACAAGCGCTAACCACTGGACTGGATCCCGAAATACTGAAACGTTGAACCACAGCAGACTTCTACCACTCTGCCATTAAAACGTAGGATAACGGGAAATAGAATCTAGAACAAAGGTGAGTTTGTCTGTCTGTCTGTCTTTCTGTCTGTCTGTTCGTCTGTCTGTCTGTGCGTCTGTCTCTCTGTCTCTTGTCTTTTTCTCTCTGTAAAATAAACTCTCTCTCTCTCCTCTCTCTCTCTCTCTCTCTCTCTCTCTCACACACACACACACACACACACACACACACACACACACACACACACACACACACAGACAGACCAGCAGATGACTGGTGACAACTCTTAGCTGGCGTATTTCCACAGTTTCGTCTAATCCCGCCTGTGTCAGTTGCCAGAAAACAGTTCAAAGACCTTTTTTGCGGAATGAAGTCTTCTAGTTGTACTGGCGACGCGCCCTGCCTCTGCCCTGTCCTGTCAACACCGAGTAAAGCTGGTGGTGATAGTGCGTGGATGGGGTGTCTGGGTTAAGGGAGCGGGCTGGCAGTTTGGTCTGTTGGGATGTGGGGGCGTGGACGGGTGAGCATTCTGCGCGCCTACACAGGTCAAACAATACAAATGCACCAGGCTTCACAATGCTTATTCCCTATTAGCCTCCAGGCATCATGGTCACCCCTAGAGACGCTTCAACTTAGATGCAAAATAAAACCATGCGCAGACCATTCAAGAGCACGTACCTGACAGGAGTTTTAAAATAATTGAATATCTCCTTTCCGTTCAGTTCTCGCTGCACTGGACAAATGCTAATCTACTTCAGACCAGAAAGCCACTTCACCGACATCCACTCTCATCACCTTTGCCTGTTTTGTTTGAAAAAAAAAAACGTCCCAGCTCCACTGGCAGCTTGCCTCCTCTTGCATCGCCGGGCATGCATCTCGCTCTTCCAAATACAAACATCACGAAAATCACGCTTTTTCGTGACAACAACACTGCACTTGAGTGACTTGACCCCACGGTCAATTTGTGCTGTGGCGCCTGCTTGAGCGGGGCGCGGCTTTCAGAGAGGTGCGATACGAAATGTTCACCGTTATGCTAGTTAAACGCCTCTGATTGGTCTTACGAGCAACTTGCATCGCCATGCCGCATGCGCTGGATGCAGGTCAGGGACGAAGCCAGAACTCTACCCTCAGTCCTGAGGTAGCCTGCGAGCGGTCCTTTGTGCACCAGGGAGCACGTGATATTTCGGCTTAGTCCCAATACTTGGATTTGGGGTGGAATGATCGGAGAGCTATACTCATTGACAACTGTGAACAATAGCTACTCGAGTTTAACAGAACCACGGGGCGTGGGAGGACGGAGGGGTTCGGGGCAAGGGGGGAGGGGGGGAGGGAGGGAGGGAGGGGGGCCCAAAGGTACCATTGGGATGAGTTTGGAGGACAATGCAGTGAGATGGATGGTAGGGGGGGAACAGAATCAAATTTCCCACAGATCTAAACGAACAATAATTTCATCCGTGACCAGACTTCCACAGTTCCCTCATGGGCCGCGGCAACTCGAAAGGGAGATAACC
Source organism: Batillaria attramentaria (assembly GCA_018292915.2). Taxonomy (NCBI): domain Eukaryota; kingdom Metazoa; phylum Mollusca; class Gastropoda; family Batillariidae; genus Batillaria; species Batillaria attramentaria. The sequence continues at coordinate 79,742 of JACVVK020000162.1, read as the reverse complement.
CTCTCCACCGCCGCATCTGAAAGGGGGATAACTGACCAAGACCGCGAAGGTGGCGCTGAATTCACCGTGCCACTTTGAATAATAGGCGGGGATTTCCCTCTTCCCCTTAGACTTCCTGCTGGCCATTTGCAGCAGTCAAAAAGTGGACATGTCTTCACTCACTGCACGTGACAAACATCAAACTCCCGTGTTCCACTTAAAGGTCTACATTCGCAACAAAAGGCAGCAAGGCTTCCTTTGGAAATAACAGTACTAATAATGACAACTTTTATGTCGTCCAGCCCTCAGAAAACTCTAAGCGCCTCACAAAAGGGGTAACTGAATGGGGGCACGGAGGAGGGGGGGAGGGGTTGGAGCGTCGCGCAAGCAACAGAGACCATCTTGCAGCGAAAGTTTGTACTTCACTGAAATCGTTGTCCACGAAAGTGATTTCTGGCAAATTTCTTAAACCTAATGCGGCTGAACAGTGAGTAGTGCACAGTTAACTGTGTCACAGTTACAGGAGTTTCTCAGCGCCTCTGAATCCTGTCACAGTTACAGGAGTATCTCAGCACCTCTGAATCCTGTCACAGTTGCATGATACATTCTTAGTGCCTCTGAATCCTGTCACAGTTGCTGGACTTTCTCAGCGCCTCTGAATCCTGTCACAGTTGCAGGAGTTTCTCACTACAGAAGTTTGTCACCGCCTTTGAATCCTGTCACAGTTACAGAAGTTTGTCACCGCCTCTGAGGTCTGTCACAGTTACATGAATTTCTCATCGCATCAGTTCTGTCACAGTTACAAGAGTTTCTCAGCGCCTCTGAATCCTGTCACAGTTACAAGAGTTTCTCAGCGCCTCTGAATCCTGTCACAGTTACAAGAGTTTCTCAGCGCCTCTGAATCCTGTCACAGTTGCAGGAGTTTCTCTCTACAGAAGTTTGTCACCGCCTTTGAATCCTGTCACAGTTACAGAAGTTTGTCACTGCCTCTGAGTTCTGTCACAATTACATTAGTTTCTCATCGCCTCAGTCCTGTCACAGTTACAGGAGGTTCTCAGCGCCTCTGAATCCTGTCACAGTTACAGGAGTTTCTAAGCGCCCCTGAATCCTGTCACAGTTACAGGCGCCTGAAACCCAAATGAAAGGTGAGCGGAGCCTGAGCTGACCTCCTTTCTGCGTTGGACTCCGAGCGAGAAAGATCGTTGCCGCAAGTCGTGCAGCACATAACGCACGTAGCGGTGTGTCCAGCCGCACACTGAAGGCCGGCCCCCAAAGTGTACTGGCTAGCACTTCGGACCATGGACTGGAAGACCTGGGTTCAAATCCCAGTCGAGGCAAACAGGTTTTTTTTCTACCTAAGTCGGCTTCTCCCTAGAGCGGGTGTGCTATGGGCCCACTGGGGAGGCTCTTGCCACACAGCCGAGACTCACCCACTTCGAGGGTGCGAATTTGAGGGGGGAGCCGGGGTGGCCGAATGGTAGAGCGTTGGACTTCTAATGCTCGTGTCGTGAGTTCGTATCCCGGCCTGAGCCAAATATTTGTGCTGGCTTTTTCATCGTCGCCCCGTCTTTGATATCACCCGTATGTGGTGGAAAAGGACGTTAAACCCCCAAACACCCACCCACCCGCGGCCGCCACCGCATGTGTCATAGTTACCAGCGAAATCGCAGCTAGAAACGTACTCAAAAACATCGATTAAGAATGAGTGGGTGGGTGGGTGTTTGGGGGTTTAACGTCCATTTCCACCACATAGGGTGATATCAATATCTTTGATATCACCCTATATGGTGGAAAAGGACGTGGCAACGATGAAAAAGCCCCAGCCGGGATCGAACTCACGACCCGAGCATTAGAAGTCCAACGCTCTACCATTCGACCACCCCGGCTCCCCGATTAAGAATGAAATGAATCGCAGTTGCAAGTCTACACGACGTAGCGGCGTGTCCCGTGCAGTGTCCTTGAGCACACTGAATTCACTGCCAACTCATGCTCGGGTTTCATATGGGTCTCAGACGCGTTGAAAACGCTGCAGCTGCGACAGCGTTGACAGTGCAGTACGCAGTGTCTGCAGCGTTTTGTTAAGTGTTTCAGACCTTTAAGTCGCGGTATATTTCCTTCACGCGCAGCACGGTTTCCTATCGACTGTTGAAGTTATTCAAAGATTCCATATCCATCTCTGTTGCTCTGACGAAGAGGGAGAGGTCTGCTGGAAACACAAAAATGAAACGTCAAGAAAAAAATAAAAAGAAAAGGAAAAAATGAAAAAAGTAATGCTAGAAATAATTGAGTGGTTTGCTTGGAACTGGCTTTCAATATTTGAGAAAGCGGCCCGATTTTACAAAATTTGCGGAATTTACCCACGTACATATGTAAAGGTAGATATTTTTGTATTTTTTACGTTTTCAATCATGGTTTATTATTTTACGTACAAAGGGAGGTCAAATCAGTTTCTGGTGTTTCCTTCTTCTGTGATGATGATGATGATGATGTTGTTGTTGTGGTGGTGGTGGCCTTGTGGTTGTTTTGTCGTTGTTTTCCAAATTTCTGACGCAAAACAAAGCCGCCACCTGTCACTTGACGCTAAGTGGCCAATAAACAGATACATGCATGTACCACTTCGGAATCGGATTTCGGGGTTATTCCGTCTCCAGAGTTTACCAGAGAGACAGCCATATGGGCTGTGCATGTAAGCTTAATGGAACCCCACCACCAGACAGAAAGATCCCAGATGGTATTTGCCTCAGCAATTTCCCTGCCAAGACTAACACAGCACTTAATTGTTCAGAAAATCCCTCGTGCCACCGCGGATTTTGCTCCGTTGCTGCGTCCAGTTTGAATGCTTCGCACGACACGTCCATCGCGAAAATCCTTCCACTAAATCTGTCGGTAAAAAGGGGGGGTCGCATTAGGTTTTAGAAATTTGCTGGATGTCACCACTCGTGGACAAAGATTTCATTGTTTCAGAATGCGCCCTAAAGTCCAGCCTTTATCGCAAAAGAAGCCTAATTAGGCCGTGGAATTTGCCGTAACGAAGATTTCGGTATCTCAGATTGCGGAGCAAACTTCCACACCCTTCATACAGTTTTTGCCTTTCACAGTAATCCTAACAGGCAAGCTTTGTCCATGTTCCTAAAAGGCATTGTGTGACTACATGCATTATGCACTGTGTGAGCCGATCAGTCAGAAGGAGATTCTAGGGTTGACCACCACAAAGTTGTCACCTACGAAGTCGCGTTTCATAACTGTGACTCGGGTGAGCGATGGTCTAATAGGTAGTGCGTCTGACAGTCGCGGCGCTATTGAACGCTCGTCAACGCTGTCACGGCGATGAAGGGTGGGTGGGTGTTTGGGGGTTTAACGTCCTTTTCCACCACACAGGGTGATATCAAAGACGGGGCAACAATGAAAAAGCCAGCACAAATATTTGGCGCCAGCCGGGATCGAACTCACGACCCGAGCATTAGAAGTCCAACGCTCTACCATTCGGCCATCCCGGCTCCCCGTCACGGCGATGAAGCGTGGGTTTGAGCGCAGGTCGAGCTTGTGATAATTATGTGATACCGGTTTTTCCTGACTACCGGGCTTTTCATCGGGGGTTTCTCTCCGGGTTATCCGGCTTTCCTCCCCCATCAAAATTGAAAAGTAGGATAGGTATTGGGTGGCACTGTATCGCGGCGACGCCCTCCCCCGGGGGAAGCAGCCCAAAATTCCCGAAAGGTAGTAGAACAACAACAACAACAACAACAGCAACAATAACGACTTTCTTTGGTTTGAGTGTGTGTTAGTTACAAAACCAATCAGGCTGCTACAAATGCAGAGGGAAGATTATAAAAAGATTATAAAAGTCGAAGTTCTGAACCCAAAGCTGCGAGGAAGCGGGCAAGAGTAACGCCCTTACTGACGGGAAAGGTGTACTCTCTTCAGCGGATTATTTTTTTCGCGTCCGAAGTTTATGTGTGTGTCTGTCTCATTCCGACAAAATCCAAGCTCTCTCTCTCTCACACTCTCTCTCTCTCTCTCTCTCTCTCTCTCTCTCTCTCTCTGGAAGAACCGCTCATGGCACTTCCGGTTATCTTCTTCCGGTCTTATTCAAAAACATCAAATTTCGTTTGTGATGTAATTCCACACATCGGGCCCGTCCGTGTGTGCACATCAAATCAAAGACACCGGATCGGACCAGGTCAATATTTGTCGACAACTCCAACCATTCTTCCGCCCACTTCCAAAACCAGGATCGCCGACACCGGCAGAGTCCAAACAAAAGCGCCAGTCACGTGAAGAGCGACAACGAGGCTCTCGCGAGCTCTCACCCCGGGCCCCGCCTCAATGATTTGCATAGCACGCGCAACCGGTGAGAGCTCGCACGAGACAACTGATCCGAGCTCTGGGCAGGCAGACAAGGCTGACTGTACGCTGCGTTCAATAAATATGATACCCAGCTTTTGTGCAAAATGCTGTATCGCTACAGGACTGCACTGCACAGAGAAGTGAGCGTGTGCGTGATTTCATGAATGCTTAACTGTCGGACTTGGGCGGGCTTTTAGGTCTTGTGTGCGCAGGGCCAAACAGGCCAGACTTTTACGTCGAGTCTTGTGGCTGTGCTACAAATTATCAGACACGACTGACGGACAGTCAGAGGGACGGAGAAAACACGAAAAGAGTGGAACACGTGAGAGAGACAAACCCGTGCGACGGATAGAAAACACAGACACTTCCATCTCATCATTGCCCGGTGTCAGTGTTAACTGTTCCGTGTTTCTTGGGGGTTTTCCCCCTTTTGCTCACAAGTTCAGCGCCTTTGCATTTTTTCCCCCCCGCGTTGTGCACATTCCTGCCAAGAACAGCGTGATAGTCTGTCTTGTTCTACCTGAAAACTTTCAAGAATGTAAAGTGTGTGTGCTTGACAGCTGAAGTTTGAGACTTCCAAAGTGTGTGTTGCTGCATCGTCACAGAACAAGGTAGGTGTTTTGCTTCCATACGTCGCAAGTTTGTTCTTCTTTCTTTTGTTTTCTTTTTTTCTTTCTTTTTTTTTTTCTTTTTTTTTCCCCCCGCTTGTCTAGTGCGGTAATCTCAAAAGGCTGAGGAGTATTCCGGGTAGACATACGGGTGGTCAAATCCGTAACTTCGTCAATTTTCCCATGGAAACTGACGTCATGACTTTGTGAGTACGGGTATTGGGGAAGTGCTCACCAAAATTTGTACGTTTGGTTTTGGGGTTGTTGTTGTTGTTGTTTTGTTTTTGTTTTGTTTTTTTGTTTTTGTTTGTTTGTTTTTTCGTGAACAAACAAGGCTTTTTCATCGTTGCCCCGTGTTTGATATCACCCCTATGTGGTGGAAAAGGACGTTAACACCCCCTCCCCCCTTCGTAAACAAACAAGTAAATAAACAGTTAAAACATTGAATAATTCGGAAGGGCAGCGGAGAGACGGAGCGGGAGTCAAACCTTCCATGCGGCGTCTGAAGTCTGTCACTGGCTGTTGGGTTGATGTCACACGGGAGACGTTTTTGTTTGAACAAACTTGGGAGAACAGCTCAAAATACGCTCCGAAAAACTAAGAGGAAAGGCATGTTGTAGTCGCGTGCCACACGAGGAACACGGGGAAAAAAACCACCTTGTTTGCTGGTTGGTCGGGCCAAACACACTCCCGTGTGACATCGGCGGGTGGGTGGGTGGGTGGGTGTTTGGGGGTTTAACGTCCTTTTCCACCACATAGGGTGATATCAAAGACGGGGCAACGATGAAAAAGCCAGCACAAATATTTGGCCCCAGCCGGGATCGAACTCACGACCCGAGCATTAGAAGTCCAACGCTCTACCATTCGACCACCCTGGCTCCCCGTGTGACATCGGCATTACGGTGGTGTATATATGTGGCGATATTCCGCATTGTGTTCGTGATATGTTCACGTTGACTCTGTTGTGTTTTAGCATTACTGGGCGAGTATATGTGCGTAAGATAGCATGGCATTTGAAAAAAAACCTGACTCGCTTGTGTGTCATTAACAACATATTGATTGACCTTTTGTGGTATTGTTCAACGAATGTTATGCGTAGTGTAACATCTGCCGTTAAAAGGCTATCGTGTGTGTTTATATATGTGTAAGTGTGTGTGTGTGTGTGTGTGTGTGTGTGTGTGTGTGTGTGTGTGTGTGTGTGTGTGAGAGAGAGAGAGAGAGAGAGAGAGAGAACAAACGGAACGAAACAACGAACTTTATTTTCCAACGGAAGTGATTTAATCAAACATTAATTTTCAATCAGCCGGGCGTTTCATGAGAGAGAGAGAGAGAGAGAGAGAGAGAGAGAGAGAGAGAGATCGCTGTTGAACGGAGCAGAGCCGGTCGGGACAACTGCGCAGTAGAGCGTTGGACTTTCAATGCTCGGGTCGTGAGTTCGATTCCCGGCTGGGGCCGAATATTTGTGCTGGAGTTTTCCTCGTTGCCCCGTCTTTGATATCACCCAGATGTGGCGAAAAGAGGATGTTAAACCCTCAAACACCCACACACCCACCCGCTTTGCCACGCATCCATTGTAATTTTGAGCGGCCTGCACTAGATTCAGCAACTCCCAGTCCGCCAAAACGTATTTCGAACAGATCATGTAACTATGGCTTCAGTGAACTTCCCGGAGAAGTTTTTCTTTCCTTTACTTGCAAACTGGTTGTAGCAATGACGGGAATATGCTACCTCAGTGCACACGGTACCTTATGACGTATGTGTTGACTCATATCCTAGCAACCACGGCCCCGAGAAAGCTATATTTCTTGCACGTGTCTTCTTATATTGGTCTTATGCTTTTGCCAGCGTCAGCTAACCTCGGTCCGTGGAACTTGGAAAAACTAAGTCGTGTTTCTGTCGGTGCTGACAACAAGAGAGAAAGCAGAAAGGAGATGATTATTTGCACAGTATTGAGACGAAGCCGGAAAATGACGTGCTCTGTGGTGCACAGATTGGGATAGGCTCATGACCCACGAAGACGTTTTTCTTTGTTTGTTTGTTGTTGTTGTTTTTTAACACATAAATTGCTAGCCAGTCTTGTGATTTTGTTGCGTCAAGGCTGAAAACAGGAGGTGAGGGTGGGTGTTTGAGAGTTTAACGTCCTTTCCCACCACATACGGGTGATATCAAAGACGGGGCAACGATGAAAAAGCCAGCACAAATATTTGGCCCCAGCCGGGATACGAAGTCACGACCCGAGCATTAGAAGTCCAACGCTCTATCATTCGGCCACCACGGTGTCACAGGATATTTCGGAACCGGACGAATGGGAACCATTCTGATTTATCCTGGCCCTGGTGGCATGATTTTTCAGAACCATTCCGATTTATCCTAGGATATCCTAGAATAAATGGGAATAGGGTTAGGGTTATCCTAGGATATCCTAGGGTTATCCTAGGATATATGAGAATGGTTCCGAAATATCCAAGGATTTTTGGGAACCGGTTCCGATTTATCCTGGTTCCGAAATATTCTACGACACCGGCTCCCGAAAACAGGACTGAGCGGCTGCAGTCACATGTACCGCAGTTCCTACCGAGTATGTTTGGCGTTGCGCACATGTGGCCTTACTAAAAGTATCATAATTAATTAATCATTAATCAGTCATTAATCATTAGGCCTAATTAATCATAACTATTATAATTAATGTCTGCGGCATTCGGCTCGCTGGGAGTGTTGCATTGCACTTTGATTATACTCGTGTTTGCTGCAATGAGAGCCGTTAATCTTGGCTGATTGTCGCATGCAGGGCCAAAACCGACAAAAAGAGTCCAAACGTGGGATACTCGTGCGCGGTACGCGATGTGTTATGACTCATAACACACTGGAGACGGTTTTTTTTTTCAGAGAGTACCAGATTGTTTTCCCTGAGTTCAGTCAGGGCTGATGATGTGATCAGTCAAATAAGTGTTTTCTCGTCTAAGTGTTTGACGACGACACGTGGTGGAAAATGACGTTAAACTCTGATTTTCCGAAGTTACGTCCCCCGCCAGAATGAGCCTGGGGTTCCCCTGTGTACACTCACCAATTTGGATCGCGATGAGAGTACGCTAAGGTTTTATCGCGCGCGCGCAAGCACACGCACTCACACACACACACACACACACACACACACACACACACACACACACACACACACACACACACACACACACACACACACACGCACGCACGCACGCACGCACGCACGCACGCACGCACGCACACTGATGATGATGATGATGATGATGATGACACGTTTTTTATTCAGGATAGAGCATTTAGGCATTGCTGCCTATCTTACATGCTGTCCTGCTATTCTGCATTAAAGGGTACTCAGAGAAAAAAAAAAGACGTGAGAGAGAGAGAGAGAGAGAGAGAGAGAGAGAGAGAGAGAGATTAGCAGACTGTTCATTTAGACATAGAGACAAAACTTGCCCCATCAGTTAACCTGTCAGTCTGGTTCACGTGAAGGCTGTATTTGTATATCGCGTCTTCACTCTGAAAATATCCGTCATGTCGGTTCTGTGCGTCAAACACAACAGTGGGACTGAATTCGAAATGATTGTGAATGGCCTACTTTTGGTGGTCGAGTTCCGAACTGAACGTAAAATGGGCTGAGCGGAACGCTTGGGAAAAGCATGTCTTGGCGAAGGATTTTAAGGATTTTCTGAGCATTGAACCGCACCTTAGCAGTTTATCATCTTGACAGATGGAAAACAGTTTATGTTTATGCAGGCAGTCTTCTGGCATAAACGCTTGTTTTTTTTTTTTTTTTTTTTTTTGGGGGGGGGGGTATTCAGATTTGGTTGTTTTTGTTGGTGGTGATGGTTTGTGTTTTTGTCCCTTTTTATTTTTATTTGTTGTTGATTTTCTTTGTTGTTGTTGTTGTTGGTGGTGGTTTTTTTTTTTTTTTTTTTTTTTTTTGGGGGGGGGGGGGGGGGGGGACAGTGAATTTCTTTCCCATAAAACGTCTTTTGTCATTTTGCAAAATGATAATCGCCTTTGTTTACTTTTTAAATGTTTTGGTTTCACTTGAGCGCCAAACTGCCGGATAAAACATGTTTATCATCCATAGCGGCCTTTTTTTCTTTGATCTCCCCTGTGTATAACTGTCCGTATTGTACTAGTACTTGAGAAATCATGTGACACAGAGCACGACATCACATGACAATCAGGCATGGTTCCCTGCAAAAAGGTTCTTTCTTTTAGACAGAAAGAACAGATACAGCCTTTTTGGCAAAAAAAAAAAAAACCCATCGTCATCGATGAGCAAGTACATGTATTACTACTCCTCGGGGAGAACTCGCTCCCTATGTCAACACCATCGACGACGAAACATTTTGACTCGGCATATCGGTGTTTCCAACTTCATAAACCCGTTGTACAAGTACAAAACAACAGTAGCCAGTACCTAGCAAGCAATCCTTACTCAAATTTCGGACAGTTTTAACCAACACTTATCAAAAGTCGTTCTCAAAAAGTTCAGTCGAAGCTGACGTCTCACCGACATGTATGCTGCTTACTGATTGGGCCGTGTGCTGTCGGCGCAGAGAATGGCAGCGGATTCGTGGTCTAGATAGATCTCCGATTGAGCAGAAGCTTCTTGAATCGTTTGAGTCATGCATGCAGTTATGAAATGTAGCTGCTGGGGGGAAGGTCACTGTAATCGGTGTACATGTACTACAAATATTACAATAAACACTCACAAAGCTTCATATTTTGTGAAGAATCGCGACAGGAGACCCCCGCTTGAACGCGCCCTAATCGTGCAAAGTGTGATCGGTTTCGCATTCACCTCGCAAATTTACATTTCCTTGAAAGCGTCAGCTTGTTTGTCTGCGTCTTTAGTGGAAGTTTAAAACTCGTGTTTTTGTTTGGATTTGAGTTTATGAGTGAACTGACACCGTCTTGCCAGCATAAAAAGGCGCACTTTATTCTGTCGGCGTCGTGCTCTCCCGACGTACAAACTCGTTCGTCTGCTATGTGCAGCTGCTGTCGACCGTCAGTTTTTACTGGGATAAACGTTCAAAATATACCATAAATTGGCCCACAAAAAGGATGATAAAGCATTTACACCCCATCAAGCTGTGGGATACCGACTCGTATTTTGATCCAAGACGCAATCAACCCTTCGCTAAAGTTCAGGGTTGATTTGCGTCTTAGATCAAATACTCGTCGGTATCCCACAGCTTGATGGGGAATAACTGCTAAATATCGCCACATGATAAGTGTCTTCCAGAACTGGTATGAGTCTCCTTGTCCCATTGCTGTAATTATTCGTGCCAGTATATATATAGTTTTGTCCCATTACTGCCTGTTAGCATTGGTATATTTTTCTGTCCCATTACTGTGCCTGTTAGCATCGGTATAATTATTTTTCTGTCCCATTACTGTGCCTGTTAACATTGGTATATCTTTTTGTCCCGTGAATGCAAAAGGAGAAATTCGGGCTGGCCTATCCCCGAGGGAAGCACATCGCCATTTTTTTCTTTCATTCTCCCTCCGTCTCCCCCCCCCCCCCCACCGGTTTTTTTTTGTTTTTGTTTTTTTTTTTTGGTGTTTTTTTTTTGTTTTTTGTTTTTTACCTCGCCACAGATGCTTGGTGTGTAATGATTTTCCAATTCTTCTTTTCCGTACGGGACGGGATCTTAACGTGAATACTCGGTCTCCATGCACGCATGTGTGTACACAAAGGCAAGCAAAGACCGATAAAAAGTGTCCGCACGTGAATTTTTACTCGTTTTGGTGTCAGAAAATCCCCAAACCAAATTCCTGCCCACCACTGAGACGCTTCGAACTCTTGTGCCTCAGGAACCGCCGGCGAACGCTTTAACTACTAGACAAAATTCCGGAACAGTCTGAAAAATCTGAGTCCTGCGGCGCACGATCGTGAAATCGTGCATGCGAACTACATACTACAGAGAGTTCGATCAAGTTAGATTCATTTTATTGCAAAGCATTCTTACGTAAAAACAGTCCAAGCGAGTGATCTATCTATTCACGGAGGTCGTTGCACTGTCGTTGTGCAAAGCGCTTGACAAAAAAAAAAAAAATCAACCTCCCGGAAGTTCTTGATTACGCCCCTTGAGTTCTTGCATTTGTGTCCCCTGACGAGACGGAAGCGAGGGAGTAGGAGGGTAGCAGCCAGTTCACGCGGAGTAATGAGGACTCGTGGGTGTTAATCAATGGCGTAATTCGTGATTTTCGGAATAGCCATGCAGGGAGCGGGGATGGCCGAATGGTAGAGTGTTGGACTTTCAATGCTCGGGTCGTGAGTTCGAATCCCAGCTGGGGCCAAATATTTGTGCTGGCCTTTTTTTCTCGTTGACCCGTACGTGGTGGGAAAGGACGTTAAACTCCCTAATACCCACCCTTCGGAATAGACCCGTACGTGGTGGGAAAGGACGTTAAACTCCCTAATACCCACCCTTCGGAATAGCCAGGCCCCCGCCTCAAACCTCGTACAAAATCAACGTGATCAACGAGAGGCGTTCAGAGCACAACCATTAGCGTAGAAAGTTGGCCAACGTCGAGCGACATGTGACGTAATGTTTGCAGTTTTACGTAATACTGTGTGACGTCAAGTTGGTTCACCGCATCCGTACTTCTTGTTGGAGATTTTGAACGTAGATTTCTTTTTCCGAAAGTGTCTGTTTATCGGAGAATGCAATAACTTACCACTAGCAGAAGAACCTGTGACAGATTTAACAATCTCTGTCTTATTAATGGCGTATTTACAATGCGTCATTTTACGCCAAACGATTCTCTGCGCGTTCTTAAGCTGGTGTTGGCATAATTGTCTAATGCGGCGGATTGATATGGCAATTCACTCGGCGCAGAAAAAAGTTCGTCAGGCTAGAACCAGCTAACCGCCCGTCACGAATGACGCCATTTTTGACAATGTTACCCTCCATACTGCGTTCAGTTTTATTCTGCTTTTCAGAATACCCATTCACCGCTGAATGATGTTCTGCCCCGCTATGGGTTGCAAACGTATACCAGTCATAGGCAGGGGGAGCAAATGTACCCAGCACTCTACGTAGCGGGGCGATTGTATCCCGCCCTTCAACCCAGTCAGCTCTCGCGATATTGCCGTGCTATTTGCGTCGAAAGACTCGTTTCCTCGGAGCAAAACGGTTACAAATTACCTCAGATGCTATACACGCACATGTCTTTACCACATTAGTTACATTCATATAAATACAGTTAGCTGTCACGTGACGTCATGTGGTGGAAAAGGACGTTAAACCCCAAACACCCACCCACCCCCTCACGTGACGTCAACTCTTGAGAACCAAATCCAGGCCGGATACATTTTGCACCGCATCACGCTCAGCTGGTGTACACTTGCTCCCCCTGCAAATGACTGGTATACATTTGCACCCCCTATGAGGCGAACTATTACCAACTGAGCGATACTAACAGACGTAGCCTGATTTGTCGCGCCACAGCAACCGTGAACGAGTCTCAGACCTGGCCATCGAATGAAGCCAAACTCTCCGTCTCTGCTCAGTCTCAGATATTTGACTCGCTAATCTCCAGAGGTCTCTCTCAACCCTCTGCTGTTTCTCTCATCATGCGAAAAGTCCGCTAATAGGGGACCCTCCCCCCCCCCCTACGGTACCTCTCAGGCGGAAGTGACCTCACTCAGAAGGTCGCATGCGCAATATCCGGGAAGGAATGCCCGGATGATTGATGGCTTTCCCATACGGCGGCTGATCCGGGATATCTGCTGCAGATCGCCCTGGTCGTCTGCCACAGAGGAGTGTGTAAGGACGCCCCGTGAAAGTAGGTCAGGGGGTGCATCGCTGATTCGGCCGGTGCTGTCTTAGAATTAGTTGCCGTTTGAGTAAAAAAAGAATAAGATCCATCACACACATTCGACTCCCACGCCGGACATCAACACAGTACAATCACGGCTCAGCCTTTCAAGTTGCGGAATTTACAATTGCTTTGACTCGTTTTGCTATCATGGGGGGGGGGGGGGGGGGGGGGTCGGTGGCCTAGTGGTTACGAGACTTCGTCACCAATGCGAGAGGTCAGGTTCGAGTCCCACTCAGGATAAAGAATCTTTCCTTCTCGAACGTGACACCGTTTATTCGGGCCGATCGTTGAGGGTTCTCTCCGGGTACTCCGGCTTCAGCCCACAAAATTTGAAAATGAACGCAATTCTAAATCCGGAAACTTAAATTGCGGAGCTGACCCTTCGCTCCACGTGATTGTGCTGTGTTCAGTGTGTGAGAGGATGCGTTTTTGTTCACATGAGCGTGCGTGTTCCGTTCCGTTCGCGACGCTCTATGCCAATTAAAAAAAAATAGGTAAAGCGCTTACACAATACTCTATTATTATTAATATTCTTATTATTATTAATTTGGGAGCCGGGGTGGCCGAATGGTAGAGCGTTGGACTTCTAATGCTCGGTTCGTGAGTTTGTATCCCGGCTAGGGCCAAATATTTGTGCTGGCTTTTTCATCGTTGCCCCGTCTTTGGTATCACCCGTATTTGGTGGAAAAGGACGTTAAACCCACAAACACCCTTGAAGCTAACATACATTATAGCTTGGTTTTATATTCGAATAATGGGAAATTGATGAGATGCGAGATGGCAGTGGGGAAAAGGCCCAGAAGGGAAAGGCCCAGAAGGAAAAGGCCCAGAAGGAAAAGGCCCAGAAGCAGCCAGGCGTTCAGAAACCCTGAAGTGCTTTTTTTTGTTTTTTGTTTTTTGTGTGCTTTACCGGCCTGCAATGCCATAAATAGATCAGACGCACTTGCCTACCCGCGTATGGGCCCGCTCTGACCCAGTTTGACCCAGATAGAAGCCTGTGAGCTGGGAGGTTTTGCGCATTCAGTATGCATATTTATTCAACGTTTTTACATGCTAGATGAACATAATGTTCCTTTAACCATAACTCAATACAAGCCAGTCAAAGGGGAATATTTCCGCACGCCTGTTAAAAAAAAAAAAAAAATCTTTCACCTCCACTTTCTAAAAGCAGGGTCGACAACTCCAGCATATATGCAACATCAATTTCTTTCCACTCCGTCTTACGCTAGTCTGTAAATCTTTCAACACGCATAATGAACATCCGAAGACAAACACGCCGCAACAGCTTCCAGCTTGAAATGACCATTACACTTTTTCCCACACATGGAATAATTAAACCATTAGTCAGGTCGAGGCGTGAGAAGGGTCGAGTCCCCGCGGCTGTGAGGAAAATGGACGACCACCGTGGCGACCCTTCCCATAATGCGTGGCGGGAGGCAGCCAGTGAGGGTGGAGATTGAGGCGGAGATATTGAAGACGTCACAAACGGTCCCGACACTGCGGCCAGCACCCGCCAGATTGCTTCATTTTGAGGGCATGTTAAGGTACACAAGCTCAGCTACTCGGTGCAACAAACTTTGAAGACACCTTTGAACGCCGTTGCTAAGTTACGACGCTTTTTTTTTTTTTTTTTTTTTGATAATCTACTGTACACCGTTCTCTTAATTTTTTTACCTCGAATATTCAAGGAATGAGATAATATTTTCACGAATTGTGATTAACACATTGCTATTTCTAAGTTTTATTGTTTTACTGAAACACATGGCAATAGAATTATTATTATTATTATTATCATTATTATTATTATCAACGGGCAGTCGTTTCTTTCTGTCACTGCTTGTGACTAACATATAGGACAGAAACAACAAAATACTCTCTGACGAAATTAATGGTCGTACTTTAGGACCCACAAGACCGCCATTATGTTAGGAAAATTTTGAAATTACATTTGTTTGGCATTGTGTCCTCTAAGCATGTGTTGAGTCTATTGGTCTAGTGGTCGAACCTGCAATAAGTGAGTAGAAGAAAATCAAACACTCGGCAAAGAAGACCTACAAACAAGTAAAGGACAGAGGATGAGATAATAAGCTGTCGAAACCTGAAGCTAAAAAAACTCGTGTGATGATATTTAGCGAGACGTACAATATTCGTGGTGAGATACGTCAATTTTCTCTGCGGTCGAGGCTAAATTACATTTTCCCATGGAGTAGTGGGGCTTGTGTACGGTCGGAATGACTGGCTGGGTTGCTGTTTGACTCTCGATGTTTGGTGAAATTGGTTTTCCTCTGAACATCTCAGTTTGCCAAAAATTAATCTCGTGAATGTAATTGAACATGTTTGCCCTGTTTCCCTCTCCCGCTCTCTGGGTCTATAGGCGGTGCACGGAGTTTTTCCGCACCTTATTCAAGCAGCATAGGGGCGAAACAACTTGTTTCCCTCCTTCCCCTCTGTCCGAATCTATAGGCGGTGCACGGCGTTTCTTCCTTTTTCCGCTGAAGCAGTATAGGGGTTTAACAAATGTTCCTCCCTTGGATTTTTCTTCCGTCTTTTTCATTCTTCTGTTTGGCCATTCGAAAAATTGTATCTGGCATCGCGATTGGATTGAGGTGAACCATACTTCGCCCAATGCCTCTCGGGCCCGAAATGGAAAAGCGATTACAAAAATGGAGGTCGGTGTTAAATGTTAAAACACGGCAGACGTTTCAAAAGCCACACTGTTTCGGAATCATTCATCAAACGCACGCACGGACGAAACGGCAGCGGCTAACGTGACATCCAGTTTTTGTCGATTGGAGCGTCGACATTTTGAACCGGGCGTTGGTGTTTGTAATCATGCATGCACTAACTACCTTTCCCTGGGCTGTGTTGGTGTCACGTAGTTTGAGCTACTCGCATTTTTTTCCCTTTTCTTTTCAGGGCGTGTGTGTGTGTGTGTGTGTGTGTGTGTGTGTGTGTGTGTGTGTGCGTGTGTGTGTGTGTGTGTGTGTGTGTGTGTGTGTGTGTGTGTGTGTGTGTGTGTGTGTGTGTGTGTGTGTGTGTGTGTGTGATTTTGCCACCGCAGATTTGCGTGTTGGTTTCAGATCGTTGCCAGGCAAAGAATCAAATCTGTTCTATAAGATTTAGACTGTTGGAATAGCATAAAATCTCTTGGATGGGTGTCAGTGTTGCTGTAGTCTTTCTTTAAACCCTCGGACTGTTTAAAGATGGGACCTGTCTTGTATCTCGTTTAAACCAAACTGATGTTTAACTTATATTCATATCCTGTTTCAACGTGAAAATTTTCATGCTTTTAAAGGTTCTGGTAGAAAGGGACTTTGGTTAGCCGCGAAATAGTCTCTGCTGCTTGCGCGGTGTAAAGCCACCAATAACCAACTCGGTACCAGGTGTCGATACGTATATGTTTCACAACCGCAACCCAACCACTCCCCCCCCCCACCCCCTCCCCCTTGGTTTTTACATTTGTATTTGTATTTCTTTTTCATTCTTATTCACGATGTACTTTAATTCTTTATTGTATTTAATTTTGTATTGTATTTCATTCATGTTATTATTTTATGTTCGACGTTCATTATATTCATGTTGTATCCTGTATTGCATTTTTTTCATATTTTAATTTCATTTTTTAAAATATATTAATTCATATTTTATTTTTCTACCCACCCGACCAGTCGTTAGGAATAAGTAATGGTGGGCATATGCTGCGAACAGGTTTATTGCGCCTAGGAGATGATAAGTTGCAATATTTGCTGTATATGCGCTTAAATATTTACGTTTGTCTCGCCTAGTCGTAATTGTTTGTTTTGTACGCTTTTTTTGTAATCGGGAGTTCAATGAATTAGCATGAAGGTGCAGCGTCTCCTGCGTGTCCCAGGTTTATATTGCCCCGTAGACCAGTTGGCGTCAGTTTTCCTTTTTTTTCTTTCTTTTTTTCACGTAGTGCAGGCACACTTAGCCGCGAATTAGTCTTTGGCTCAGCTTTTTATTGTCTTGTGCACTCTGTGTGTGTGTGTGTGTGTGTGTGTGTGTGTGTGTGTGTGTGTGTGTGTGTGTTGTGTGTGTAAGATGGTTTATTTGGGTTGGGTTCCCCACATCCTGTGTTTGGGCACGATGCTGGGGTCCCCGCTCTCCTACTGCCATGGTCTCTGTTGCCTGCAGGGAGACAATGCGGGTTTTTTTTTGTTTTTTTTTTATCAGTCTTTATTTTCGCGGGTTGTAGCTGCCCCCCCCCCCTCCCCCTCCCGTTATATTGTAAAGCGCCTAGAGCCAGCCCTTGGGTTAGGCGCGTTAAAAATCTCCACTATTATTATTATTATTATTGGTGCCTGCGCGGCTTAAACCCCGAAAATCTCACTCACTCACACTACCCTCCCGAGCGTGACTGGCACTTGACAGCATACACACTGCCTGGTTCCTATGAGCAATGGCTTTAGTCTGCAATCTTTGGCGATCATGTTTACGGCCTTTCATGCCATAACACAACAATCTCATCAGGCGCCAAGAGAAACTGGACACCGTGTCCACAAGCATCCAAACCCTCGTCTCTGTTGTGCAAGGCATGTTTGAAAGCATAGGATCGTGCGTGTAATGAAAGAACCTCCGGCCACAGCCGCCGCACCTGACGCACAGCGTCATATTGACGGATAGGTTCGTAACTGCGCATGATTTATCAAAACATGCGGGGCATGCACGGAGGTCAAAAGGTCGTGTGTCGGTAGAAACGTTGCTGGAAGCGAAAAGCAGAATAAAGGAGAAGAGTTTTAATTCAATCCCTACCTAATAATAATAATAATAATAATATTATTAATTATTCTATAAGCGCTTTACCTAATTTCATGAATCGGCTCAAAGCGCCGCGAACTGAACCCAACACGCACGCTCACGTGAATCATACGCATTCTGTCACGTGGTGCGATGGGTCAGCTCAGCTATTTACGTTTCGGAATTTAGAATTGCATTCATTTTTGCAAATTTGGTGGGCTGAACATTTCCAAAGCAGAGGGGGAGGAAGCCGGAGTACCCGGAGAGAACCCCCGACGATCGGCCCGAATGAACGGTGCCACATACGAGAAGGAAAAATTCTTTGCCCTTGGTAAGTTGTGGGCTTGTGCACCATTGGTCCCGCTAAAAGAGTCGTAAAGTGATTGGATTTAAATCTGGCTTAGTAGGAATGTTGCACTTTGATTATACTCGTGTTTGCTGCAGTAAGAGCCGTTAAGGAGCCGTTAATCTTGCCTGTTGGTAATCGGGAGCTCCATAACTTAGCATGAAGGCAGTTTGTTGTTGATCTGAGCCCGTATGTAAAAGTCAAGGTTAGGGCTTTTAGCCCCGGGCTAAAGTCTAACCTCGAAACTAGCTCTAGGGTTAAATTTTCTGTTGTTTTATGTTTTAGATCAAGAAGCGGGTCCATTCCAGCAAGGTGCCTAAGCCGTTATAGAAGGATTTTTTGCTTCCTTCCTTCCTTTGTTTCTTTTTTAATTTAATTTTGCTTTTGGGTTTCTTTTGTCCTAGTCTGGGTTAGGCCCGTAGCCGTGGGTTAAATTCACCTCGACTTTTATATACGGGGCCAGAGCGTGTTGAATATCACGATTGAGAGTAAACTGACACTAAACCTTTAGAAAAAAAGTTTGTCTCTTTGTTTGTTTATCTCTTTGGTTTTGTTGTTGTTGTTGTTGTTGTTTTGTTTTGTTTTTAAAGAAACTTACAGATGTAGTGTGTTTGGGGTTGCAATCGCCAACGATTTTCAGCGACAACTTTGTATGTAGCCGCTTTCAAAGAGAAAAACTGATTTCTTACTTAGTTGCATGTTATGTTTATGTTTCACGACTGTCGAGGTTCTCGATTTCTCCCTTTCTTCTCGGCGTAAGTAAAACAAGCCAAGTGGACATTTTCACTGCTCTTTCTCTCTCTCTCTCTCTCTCTCTCTGTCTCTCTCTCTCTCTCTCTCTCTCTCTCTCTCTGTCTTTCTCTCCTCTCTCTCTCTCTCTCTCTGTCTCTCTCTGCTCTCTCTCTCTCTCTCTCTCTTCTGTCTCTCTGTCTCCTCTCTCTCTCTCTCTCTCTCTCTCTCTCTCTCTCTGTCCTCTCTCTCTTTCTCTCTTCTCTCTCTCTCTCTCTCTCTCTCTCTCTCTCTGTGTGTGTGTGTGTGTGTGTGTGTGTGTGTGTGTGTGTGTGTGTGAACTGTCAGGTCCTTCCTTTTCAAGGAATGTAGCTATTCCAAAATAATACTGGCGTCATTCACTGACGTGATTGTTTCTTGCTGTCTCATGAAAGTTTTAGGAGTACACGTCAATCACTGAGTGATATTACATTTGACGTCATTATCGTCAGAGGCTCTCGGTATGTGTATTTTGGACTCATTTCGATACATTACGTTTCCACTGAAAAATTTCACTCATACCATGGTGGTCAGCCCGCTCAAATGAATGTTTATAGGGGGAAAAACCTTCAGTAGGTCAGTAGCTTACATATTTTTTTCTTTTGATTTCCCCAATAAACCACAAAAGCCAAAACGAATATGCCCCATAATGTTTTCGCGACTGCAACATAAAAAATAACACATGACAATCACCGATTCAGATATGCTGAAGATATCGGATAACATTCTGACATTCTGATGCGGTATGTCACCTTGGGGAAAAATACGATCTGTTTTTCCTCTGGATTCAAAGAGACTGAAGATATCGAATTAAGTTCTGGCGTCATGACATGGCGTTTCACTTCTGGCAAAAATACAGCTTCGTCTGCTTCTATTAGTATTCTCGCGGGGAAATATTGAGACGGGTTTCCTTCGTTGTTGGCACCTCGTCCGTTCAGAAGCCTGGTACAGAGAGACTGATCAGCTGAACTACATTTAACCCCTGTCTAAAGTGCATTTTGCTGTAGCAGGTGATTTGTTAATTGGCTCTCTCTCTCTCTCTCTCTCTCTCTCTCTCTCTCTCTCTCTCTCTCTCTCTCTCTCTCTCTTAT
>JACVVK020000162.1:52500-57500 GCA_018292915.2 Batillaria attramentaria | reverse complement strand
CATTTCTCTTTCTTTCATTTTTTTGTTTACATTTCTTTTTCTTCTTTGCTTTCTTTCTTCATTTATTTTCTGGGGGAGAGGGCAATGAAGCCTTTAAAGGTCCGGTCCATATTGCTTATTTTGCCGAATTTACTGTGCTATAGTACGTCTGCGCTACCGCGTCAAGAACCAAACCAAATCTTGTGTGGCCTCGGCGTGTAGATCCCATCAGGTTTTGAATGCCTTTAGGACAGATGCAGACTTCTACGAATCTTTTCAGGTATGAAATTGTATGATACACTGATGTAGCTAAACCATTCTAGATTTGCTCTGTAGCGGTCGTGTGTGGGCTGCATCGCACTGGGACTCGTTTCAAACACTTTCTGAGCACTCTTTAGGGGGGGGGGGGGGGGGCGAAATTTTGTTGGGCGGGCCCTTTATCAGTTCAGTACTTTTACACCCCCCCCCCCTCCTCCCGTCTCCCCCATCCCTCCCCCCAGCCTCCCGTGCAGCAGTCAGTCGACTCCCCCAGCCTGTGACACGCCTGCACCACTGCAGGCTGCCTTCTTAAAAAGTTGGCTTTTCTTGTGTTGCTTAATATAATTATACAGAAATGTGTGTACGTCTGTCAGTTTTACGTGAGGTGCAAAACTTGAAGGGAGAACGGTCTAAAGTGTTCAAGAAAATTAGCGGTTTTCACCGCTGATGCACAGTGTCAAGAGCCTGTCTGATAGTGTTTAGCCTGAACGAACAGGATTTCATCAGGGCTGGCTCCTTGTTTGATAATTAAACTACGCCATTTCCTCTAAGGCGCCATCTTCACCAAAAGAACACCTCCCCCCCCCCTCCCCGCCTTCCCCCGAGACTACCTCTGTAACATGAGGCTATTCATAGTAGCAGAACTGGCGGATGCTGCCCGAAGTGCAGTGTTAAACACAGCCGAGTTTTGCAGCATTCTATGCTCACAGATCTTTCTGAGATGTTTTCATGGTATGCATCATCACACCACTGCAGTAGACACGTGGACAGTGACAGACACCGTGTCTGTAATGCTGGGATTCAAAATTCCCTTAGTTGAGTATCTTCAAAAATGAAGCGCCGAAATTGTGGAACTCTCTCCCTGAGACAGTGAAGGAGGCAGTCAGCATTACCGCATTCCGGAAGCGCCTGAAGACTCATCTCTTTAGTGCCGCGCGCCAGTAATCATCTGCAGTTTTTTTTTCTTTCCTTTCAAAATCTCTCCCTAAGCGCCGTGAGCACTCAGTTAGGGTGAAGCCGTGCGTTATAACAAGTCTCCACCATCATCATCATCATCATCATCATCATCATCATCTTACTGTGCGCCTGAGGCATCAATATCAAGACTAATTGTCACAACATGTAATATCAATGATGATAATTCCCGAACTGTCGATGTTTATGCAAATTCACTCAGTATATATCACCATTGTGCCGGGGTATATAGCGCATTATCTGTCGCATGATTTCTCCCTTGCGGAAGTAAGTACTCTCCCTTGGCTATAGCAATCTTCCACAGCACTTTTCCGACCGTCATACACAGAATGCGCACTGCGTATGAAAATTTGATGGGTAGCCGGACGCGACGCGAGGGCAGTTTAACCCCGTGAAATCGCTTAGGCCCGATGCACACGAGCGTCAGCGTCAGCACCATGAAGCATGCAGCAAAGGCTGTCTCGCATCATACGCCTCGCGTTAGCGCGCGGTGTGCGCCGTTTGCGTGCACACTTGGCTTCGGCGTCATTCGCCTGCACGGCTTGTTGCGCTGACCCACACTGCAAGCGCTGACCCACACTGCTTTCTGATTGGCTGAAACCAAGTCTGCAGCGCGGCGCCGGCAGCAGAAATAGGACATGTTCTATACGCGCTTGTGCTTTTGGTCAGTGAGCGATACACATCGCTACTGCGTCTTGCGGGTGTTGTGTGCTGCACGAGAAGACCAGCCGCTGCCATCTTTCTCGCTCAGTGTCAAAACGCAACGTGA
Organism: Batillaria attramentaria; assembly: GCA_018292915.2. Classification (NCBI taxonomy): domain Eukaryota; kingdom Metazoa; phylum Mollusca; class Gastropoda; family Batillariidae; genus Batillaria; species Batillaria attramentaria. Next base: position 55,519 of record JACVVK020000162.1, on the reverse strand, counting down.
GCTGTGAAATCAGACTGCCCCAGGCTTTATGAGGGCTTCGAGGACGCTGGAAATTCTGATAGAGTTGACTGTGCATTTAGCACAGTCGGATAGATGTTTGGGTTTTTTTTTAACACTGTTTGTGTCTTTTTGTTGAGATTGGAGACCTTTAAACTCACCACCGCGAAACAAGCTTAAACACGTGTATAGGGGCGGAAAGCCATTGACACCGGCACATCACGTGGTCATAACTCCTTGCCGAGGGCATCGCTCCTGCACGTGGAATTCGCACAATAATCTTGGCAACGCCGGCCTTGGCCTTGGAATGTTCTTTGAGCTATGGCGTTTTTAACATTGTTCAACGGTTATCCAGTGCAGCGTTCCAAACTGAGGAACTAGGCTCATGGACTTATCACAAAAATCTTCCTCAGCCCTGAGCTGATCTGCTTACTGCCCCTAATCTGCGCTGTGCATGAGAGAGCACGTGATTTCACGGTCTAGTTCCAAGACTGAGAAGGAGAAGTTTTATAGAATATAGAATACTTTAGTAATCTCGAAAGGGGAAATTGCTTCTCTGTCCGACATAAGCAACAAACATATTCAAAAAAAAAAAAAAAGAAGACTACAAATGCATACATAAAAATAAGTACAACAAACTTGATCAGTAAAATTACTTAAAATGAAACAGAATCTGACTGTAAAACACACTATCACACACATGCATTTTAAAACCACATTCATCAGCATGTATATGTACACTCACTCCGGCATTCTCTCTACACGTGGGAGCCGGGGTGGCCGAATGGTAGAGCGTTGGACTTCTAATGCTCGGGTCGTGAATTCGTATCCCGGCTGGGGCCAAATATTTGTGCTGGCTTTTTCATCGTTGCCCCGTCTTTGACATCACCCATATGCGGTGGAAAAGGACTTTAAACCTCCAAACACCCACCCACCCACCCAGCATTCTCTCTACACGTTCGCGCGCGTTCTGCTTGAATTGGGAGCTCTGATAGTTTTGTTGCGTTTGTGTCTGCGGCGGAGTTACCGTCATTTGGAGCTGGGTGGTTTGCAAAGAGTAGACCGGTGTAGGAGGCAATAAAGACTTCCCGGGAAAAAAAAAACACTGGGAGTGTATTTTTCCTAGGAAAGAAACACTGCAGGAGTGTAATCTTTCTAGGAAAATAACACTCCCAGTGTTATTTTACTGGGAAAAAAACACTCCTGTAGTGGTCCCCCCCCCCCCCCCGCAGTGTTATTTTCCGACTACACCGGCAGCTACTGGCCAATAGAATCGTTTTTAGTGGAGACACGTGCACGGCATCATTTCGCTTTCTGTCGGTTCCCTTGTGTCATAGAATGTGGATTTATTTGTCTGCGTTTACTAGGGATTTTTTTTTTTTTTTTCGATTTTAGGGAATGCGTTTAGTGATGGTGTTTGACATAATACCCTGAGGCCGGGCGAACAAGGTACTAAATCACAATGACGCTTAGACATAACACGGGGGGGGGGGGGGGGGGAATCAATATGGCCTGGAGCGTTTCTGTTGGTACTCCAATTTACAACTTTCGTCGACAGTTGCTGTCGTGTGAAGCCGTATGTCTGGAATAAGATTCTGTCTATTAGCCAGAAATTTGCGATGGTTTTTCTTCCTCGCTGCTCTGTCTTTATCATCCTTTTGTGGTGGAAAAGGACGTTAACCAACCCTCCCTCACCCCCACCCCCACTCCCAAATAGCTTGAGATATGAGCATACACACGATTCTGCAGTGAAGTAATAATAATAATAATATTGATATAGGCTCTTTATCTCAAATAATATTATTTGGTTCAAAGCGTCGCGACCTACACTCAATACGCACGCTCACCTGAATCACACGCACTCTGTCAGACACCTGGACATGAACACATAACAATCACGTGTTGCGAAGGGCCAGCTCAGCGATTTAAGTTTCGGAAGTTTCGGAGGTTTTCAATTGCATTTATTTTCGAATTACGTGCAAGTTAAAGTCATTGTCTGATTGAGAAACGGTTCACTTTCCCTGACGCCGACAAACACGAAATACCTTGGTACTACTCACGAAATACCTTGGAACTACTCACGAAATACCTTGGAGACACTCGGTGCTACTAACTTTGGAAAAGGGAAACACTCGGTGGAAGGGGTGAGCGGTGGTCTAACAGGTAGCGCGTCGGACTTAGCCGCTGCGCAACTGACCGGCCGTCACCAGTGTCACGGCGATAAAGCGTGGGTTCGAGCTTGTGAAATGTGATACCGGTTTTTCCTGCCTACCGGGCTGTTCATCGGGGGTTTCTCTCCGGATTATCCGGCTTTCCTCCCCCAGCAAAATTGTAAAAAGTATAGGATAGGTATTGGGTGGCGCTGCACCGCGGCGACGCGCTCCCCCGGGGGAAGCAATCCGATGTTCCCGAAAAGGATAATAAAGTAGTTTTAAAAAAACCAAAAAAACTGCTGTTGTAGATCAGCAGCGCCGAGAGTGTTTCCAAAGAGTAGCACCACCAGGACAGACCGATTCCATCCAGTTGCACTTAGTGTTTCCATTTCAAATGCGCGTTTCAGGCGCACGGCTTTCCGTCGGTACATGCAATCGCCGCCGAAACGTTTGAATCAGAAGAGCACCGGACACACTCCAGGCCATTTTGATTGATCCGCGTGCGAAGGACCTCGAACGACGACTTGCCTACGAGGTGTAGCATAACGAGTCAAAATAGTCTCTTTATGGATCAGTCAATGACTGTGTAGTATTTTGGATCAACACTTTGCTTTGGAAGTTATACGTCACACATTTCTTGTGTTTTACGTCAGTGGGTTTTTTTTTTTGTTTTTTGTTTTTTTATGGGGGGGGGGGGGGCTTTTTTTTTTTTTTCTTTTTTTTTTTTTGGGGGGGGGGGGGGGTCAGGGGGTCGTTCTTTGTGGTTGTTGATGTTTTAGGGTTTGTTTTGCCACCAAGACAAGTTGTTCTACAAAACAAAGTCATTTTTGAGTTTGTTACTACATGTAATACCTTTACGTCAATTCAGC
>JACVVK020000162.1:40000-50000 GCA_018292915.2 Batillaria attramentaria | reverse complement strand
TTCTTGTTCTAATCTACTTTGCAGTCACCACCGCTTCCGTTTTTAGTGTTAGCAGAAATGTTATATCGCACTATTTCTGGTGTTAGCTTTTTCATTTTATATGAATATTACACATAGAGCATTATCTAAAACAACAACAACTACTGCAAAAGATTACGCTATTTGATATTTCCACAAACGTGTGTCCTTCATCAGAATGCCAGAAAGAACATTACACATTTCCTATTGTCCGGGTGTGAAATATAAGTACTGACCGGTAACACACCGTGACCGTACAAATCAATCGGACCTGCCGTCACGCATCGATGCACACGCCTACGTCACGAGGTCAGCGAACACAATGTTATCACTCGGGTCATTGGAGAGTGCTATGGCAACTGGTCATACAGCCTATACCTTGTTTTCATACGGGCTCTCGTCAATGGCTGTACATTTGCACCAGTGGTTAGGAATAAGTGATGCTGGGCATATGCTCCGAACTGGTTTATTGCGCCTAGGAGATGATAAAGTTGCAATATTTGCTGTATAAGCGCTTAGTATTTATCTTTGTTTTACCTAGTTGTTGTAGTTTGTTTTCTACGCTTTTTTTTATAACTGGGAGTTCGATAAATTAGCATGAAGGTGCAGTGTCTCCTGCATGTCCTGGGTTTATACGGGGAGCCGGAGTGGCCGAATGGTAGAGCGTTGGACTTCTAATGCTCGGGTCGTGAGTTCGTATCCCGTCTGGGGCCAAAATATTTGTGCTGGCTTTTTCATCGTTGCCCCGTCTTTGATATCACCCGTATGTGGTGAAAAAGGACGTTAAACCCCCAAACACCCACCCACCCTGGGTTTATACCGCCCCGTAGATCGGTTTGCATCCTTTGTCCAACGTTACTTTTTTTCATGTAGTGCAGGCACACTCAGCCGCGAATTAGTCTTTGTAGCTTGCGCGGCTTTAAGCCCTAAAAAACTCACTCACTCAATCTGCATGTCCTAGGTTTCTACTGCCCCGTAGACCGGGTTGCAAACTTTGTCCAACGTTACATTTTTTTTTTCATGTAGTGCAGGCACACTCAGCCGCAAATTAGTCTTTATGGCTTGCGCGGCTTTAAGCCCTAAAAACTCACTCACTCACCCCCCCCCCACCCCCCCTCTTTACCTTTGTTGGAGTGTCCGGTTTGCAGCACACAAACCAGCATCTTACGCGTACTCCGACTCCGAGCTGCTGCTGCAGACGGCTTGAACTGACAGGCTACAGGCGTATACGTACTGCCATTTCTCATTAAAGTTTTGTTGTAGAGATCGCGAAATGTCACTGCATTTCGATAGAAATTTCTAGACCATCCCAGAACATGCTGGTGCAGTAACGTCAGTAGATTACGTCACCTTGGAAAGATTCCGTACTTGCCAGTAAGTTGAGAAATGTTCTAGATCTGACCTGTTTAGTATATAAGCAGCCCTGCACAGCGTTCTGTGTTCTTCTTCTTTCATGAGCTTGTTCTCCACGCATCTTCCGTTAGTAAAGTATTGGAGTTGTATCCTGTTGTATCCTGTGTCTTCTATGCGAGTGCACCGAGAGAGCGACATAGCAGGAGTAAAATACAACAAGTCTCAAAGCGTATGACAGGGATAGAACATCGTGCGGAAAACTTTTCACCAAATGTGCTTGATCTGTACATCAGTCAGTGTGTATTACAATTGTCGGTTTGCTTGCTTTGGCCTCGCCTGGTTCTTATTTCTTTGTTTTTCATGAGGGCGGACCTCTCTCTCTCTCTCTCTCTCTCTCTCTCTCTCTCTCTCTCTCTCTCTTTCTTTCTTGATGGTAGTGTAGCAACGGCAAATTTGAAAATGGTCTTTGTATGCCCATAACGTCTTCCGTTGTAAAATAAAGGATCGTTATCTTTATCGTTCTCTCTCTCTCTCTCTCTCTCTCTCTCTCTCTCTCTCTCTCTCTCTCTCTTTGAGTGCAGCGTGCAAAGTAATGTCTACTTGTCTCACGAGACAAACCATTGACTATTCCTTTTGTGCACGGCATTTGCTTTCCGCTCTGTTGCACTTTCTCATTAATGGGGGCTTCTGAGTTGGAAGGAAGACATGAATTATGCCTGATCTGCGGTCTCTGCTGGTTGAAAGTTAATTTTCTTTTGGGATAAAATGTTTTCCTTGGTGCAGCGCGAGGAATACAATACACTTAGAGGCTGAGATTGAGCTCTCTCTCTCTCTCTCTCTCTCTCTCTCTCTCTCTCTCTCTCTCTCTCTCTCTCTGAGACTGAGAAGGAGAAGGTTTTACAGAATACAGAATACTTTAGTAATCCCGAAAGAGGAAATTGCTTCTCTGTCCGACATAAGCAGCAAACATAATTATTCATAAATAAGAATAAATAAGAATGGAACCAAAGAATCAATCCAAACAAACAAAAAGCAAAGGCAGATTTTCGTTTGATAAACAGCCTCTTTGTATTCAGCGGAAAAGCCAGAATCCGTTGGAACAACGAGGTGCCACTCAAATTTCAAAATGTGAGAAACACCCCCCCCCCCCCCCCAAAAAAAAAAAAAGAAGAAAAAAACCAACCAACCAACCAACCAAACAAACAAACAAAGAAAAAGAAACATAAAAAACAACAACAAAGAACAACAACAACAAAACACAAATACGAAGCGCCAATGTTAACAACAACAACAACAAACAACCAGAAACGGGGGCGCTATGGTTTGTTGTTGTTGTTGTTGTTGTTGTTGTTTTAACCGGAGTGTCACTAGCTGAGGAATCGTCGAAGCTTTTGAATGCATGGTGGCACGTCGTTTTTCCGCAGCCATCTTGTTTTAACCCCCGTGATGAAGTCATGATATCTGTAACATATCGCTCCTGATCGGCCTGGTACGATAATAATCGGGGAGACCCCAATGTTTGCTTGGGCCATCTGTGCTTTTCCAGATGCAATAACAATGGCGGACATGGGAAGCCAGATTCTGATCGAGCCGTCAAGAATTCAGTAGTTTTGTGGGTGGACATTCGATTGCCATCAGTCAGCCATGTTGTCGGTGGATTAACAGCAGTGGTTCAGCTGTGCTGGGCCAGTTTACACTGCTGAGAGCACTATAAAAACAAGAGTCTGTTTCTAGCCTGTATTAAGCAGCAGAGTATCATTCTCCTCATATTCTTCAGGGACTTTACCCTGCTTGTCCTAGGTAGACCACTTTGCACCATTTGTCCAATGTTAATTTTTTTTTTCAGTAGTGCAGGCACACTCAGCCGCGAATTAGTCTTTGTGGCTTGCGCGGCTTTAAGCCCTGAAAACTCAAGTTTATTGAAGTTTACTGAAGTTTACTATTTACTGTTTATTGAAGTGCACTAAGTTTATTGAATGGCCAAAGGCCTACATCAAGGGGCTGAGAATAACCTGCAAAATAAAGTTGAAAACGATCATAACATGACGCGGACTCGATCACAAATACAGTGTCAAGATTAAACTAACTTTCCCTCATACGGAGGGCACGAATTACAAATAGAGCCAGATTTTTCCGCGTCATAGAATTCCTGTTAGACATTAATAGTGTTACTTTAAATGCTGTAGGGTTGTTTCAATACTTTCTTGGAATATAACGTGACCGTAATTCATTATATGCACTCTTAAAACCTCATTCACTCACTCAGGGCTATGACTTGGGAGAGTTCGAGGGCGTCTGAGTGTGAACCGCCTCGAGACAGACCCAAAGACAACCAGTTCAAGCCACAATTTCATTCATTTGTCAGTTTAACCTCCTTTTCCACCACAAATGGGTGATATCAAAGACTGGGCAACGAGAAGGAGGCAAGCACAAATATTTGGCGTCAGAGGGGATTCGAACTCACGACCCTAGCATTGCAAGTCCAACGCTCAACCGTTCGGCTGTTCCGGCTCCCCTTAATCATTGCTTGTATCAAAATATACAGCTTGTGTATCAGAAAACACAGAAATGGCAGAATCATTGTATTTCCATAAAAAGACGAACTACGGACTAACTCTTCTCGGAAAGTCTCGAAGTGACGTTAACTGGCGAGAGTATCTAACGAGAAGGCTGTGGCAAAAGTGGTTTGCACTGGCCTAACCCTGGCTGATAAATACTGTTATCTGTATTTGTACTCTTAACAATGATGGATATCACCCACTTTGTAAGGCCGGATTTTTTTTTGCTCAGGTGAGATAGTTTAGGTTACAAGAAATGCATGCGGGGTTGGTTTGGCTTGTTGTTGGCCTTGTTACGTTGCTTGTTTGAATATTATATCCCTGACTTCGTGGGTTCCGAGTTTAAATCGGTCTTAGACCCCACGGAGTCTGTGTTTTAACCCATTTTTAAGGGGGGGGGGGCGGGGGGGGGGGGGGGCGGGGGGCTGCTATGACTGGTGGTTCTGCAGCTGTGCCGAGCAGAACAAAAAGGATGCCACAACTGACTCAATTCCTGCCATGTAAGTTTGGGCCACCGACCGGCCCCCGTAGTGTAGTGGTTAGCACTTCGGACCATGGACCGGGAGACCCGGGTTCGAATCCCAGCCGAGGTAAGCGGGATTTTTCCAACCTAGGTCGGCTCCTACCCAGAGCGGGTGTGCTATGGGCTCAATGGGGAGGCTGTTGCCACACAGCCGAGATTCACCCACTTCACGGGTGCGACTTTGGGGGTGCTTCCCTTGGAATGACACGTCTTATGATGTGGATGATTTCACGGTCGGCACCGCAGGTGCCGTAGTTCCCGGGAGAATGTAGAACGCCGGGATATTTGTGACAGGAAGCGTGCAATGCGGCCCTATCCCGCAGTCCCAAACCACACGGACCTCCATGGCATCTTCTTATCATCATCCTCATCTCCATCCTCATGCATAATAAAAATTGCCCCAGCTTTTGAGCCCTCCGTGGATTCCACCCATGACCTAGTAGGAACACCACTGGAGCTGGCAAAAAGAGTTGGGGCAGCCCCCCCCCCCCAAAAAAAAAAAAAAAAAAAAGTAAAAGTTTGGGCCACCGATGTTTTGCACCAGTTGCCTCATTAAAAGCTTCATAATTCATTCATTTCTGCACGATGTGGATGGATGTGTTGCACATTAATTATACTCACGTTTGCTGCAGCAACAAGCGGATTCAGAAACGACTGAGTTGTCTGTTTACAGGAAAGCAATAACAGACTGTGGAAGACAGTCACAAATCACTCCAAAGCCACGTTTCTCTTGTAATACTGCACTCACCGCCACAAAGATTTCTCCTCTTTCCTTCTTTGTCAATTTCTGGCTCAAACCTATCATCCAAATCAACATAACTTTCGCCAGACTGCACTTCACTACACATGCACATAAACACTCACACGGTGGCTTCAGCAACGGTCAATATTTGCCTTCTGTCCAACGCACAGACGACAAAACTTCCAGGTCTATCGATCAGAGCATGTAGGCAAAGCGTTCTCCCTTGCAAAAGAGCCGTTAAAGAACCGTTACTCTGGCCTGATTCTCGCGTACCCGGAGACCAAACCGAAAGAAGGGTATAGTCTTATAGTGTCAGTCTTACTCTTAGCTGCTCACCAGCGCTATCTTTTAAGAGCACGTGGGGAGCCGGGGTGGCCGAATGGTAGAGCGTTGGACTTTCAATGCTCGGGTCGTGAGCTCGAATCCCGGTTGGGGCCAAATATTTGTGCTGGCCTTTTTCTGGCTGCCCCGTCTTTGATATCACCCTTATGTGGTGGAAAAGGACGTTAAACTCCCAAACACCCACCCACCCTTTTAAGAGCACATATCCCGGGTAGGGCCAAATATTTTGTGCTGGCTTTTTCATCGTTGCCCCGTCTTTGATATCACCCTATGTCGTGGAAAAGGACGTTAAACCCCCAAACCCCCACCCGCCCACCCTTTTAAGATTTTAGCTGGCTCATTCCAATCCATGCTTTTGTTTTTATTTCTGATCACTGGTTCTTTTTCTCATTTGTGTTTTGATTTACCTAGCTTGCGTGTGCTCTTTGGGGAGCCGGGGTGGTCGAATGGTAGAGCGTTGGACTTCTAATGCTCGCGTCATGAGTTCGATCCCGGTTGGGGCCTAATATTTGTGCTGGCTTTTTCATCGTTGCCCCGTCTTTGATATCACCCTATGTGGTGGAAAAGGACGTTAAACCCCCAAACACCCAACCCACCCGTGTGCTCTTTCTTGGTGTTTGATTCATTCGTGTTTTAATTGTCTCTGTCTGTCTTTTATCATTTTACTTGTGTTATCTGTTCTTAAGCTGTGCTCTTTTACTTTTTTTTAGTTGTTCTCGAGTAGTGTACGTCTAGTGAATGTGTTGTTTTATGCTTTTTTGGCTTCATTAAGTTGTTTCTCTATAGAGAAACAACTTTATGAGACGGGGCAGATTTTGCTGCGCGCAGCAGCAAGTTTCAGTGATACAAAACAAGACTGTGACGTTTCTCCACACAATACATACTTTCACGCACATAGTGACGTAACGAAACCTGCGTCATAGACACTTGACGTGCACACTATGCTGCTGCGTTCTTTTTGGCGGGAGTTGTGAGACGTGTGTGTGTCTGTGTGTGTGTGTGTGTGTGTGTGTGTGTGTGTGTGTGTGTGTGTGTGTGTGTGTGTGTGTGTGTGTGTGTGTGTGGACGGATGTAATGATGGCTATCTCCTAAACCACCTCGATGGAGGCCTTTTTACTTTGAGATAAAATGGGAAATCACCTTCTCCAGAGCTACCTTTCACGATTTTTAGCCTGCCGCATTTTCAGAAGAGTTATCGCCGATTTTAAAAAATCGGTCATGTTACGAATTTTTTCGAAAAAGTTGTTCAAATTCCTTCATTTTCTAGACTTTGGAAGTTCACCCAATCACACTGCCTGTATTCGTGCTACAGCTCTGTAGCTCTGACTGGTTTTGTGTAAAAAAAATATTTCCGAGGTAGGGGTGGTTTGCACATAAGATCAAATATCTATGAAAAGACTACTGCAAATTACTTATCATCCCGGCGTTTTTGTCTAGTGTGACAACTGCACATATGACAGGAACTACTGCACTATTATAGCTTTAGCATTTAGAATAACTGAACTTTTAGATAAACATAACTTTTTCAAGTTTTTGCGAGAAGCACCAGTCAGAAGAGTTCCAAATTTTCGATTTCATAAGTACAATCCAAGGTATTCTAGTCCATGTTTCACCAGCCCTCTAGATCTTCCAGGTTTTATGTAAAAACTAATTCAGCCAGGGAAGTCACAAAAGCAACAGGGAAATCACAAGACATGCCCAAGCATCATCTGTCATACCACCAGTGTGAAGCTGACGTCAAACGCTTAGTTCACAGACAAAATAAGCAAGTATCGTCACTGCCTCCGACATTTCACCAGCCCTCTAGATCTTCCAGATTTCATGTGAAAAATAATTCAATCGGGGAAGCCACAAAGCCAACAGCGAAATCACAAGACATAAACAAGCTTCCTCAGACGATCGCAGCGCTAGAGGCTGACGTCAAAATGTTTAGTTCGCGGAATTGACGTCATCTCTCTGTCTGTGTATGACGACCTGCCTGAGGCTGACGTCAAATGTTTAGTTCACGGAACTGACGTCTCTCTCTCTCTCTCTCTCTCTCTCTCTCTCTCTCTCTCTCTCTCTCTCTCTGGGGAGCCAGGGTGGCCGAATGGTAGAGCGTTGGACTTTCAATGCTCGGGTCGAGAGTTCGAATCCCGGCTTGGGCCAAATATTTGTGCTGGCCTTTCTCTCGTTGCCCCGTCTTTGATATCACCCTTATGTGGTGGAAAAGGACGTTAAACTCCTAAACACCCACCCACCGACTCTCTCTGTCTGTCTCTCTCTCCCCCCCACCCGGCCCCACCCCCAGTCACGTGACTAATCGGTCGAGGTCGTAGAGGATCTAGTGTCTTTGGTAGAACTTGGAGAGGGGAGAACCGGCAACAATAACAACAAAACAGACAAAATAAAATGAAATTTGGAGAAACAACTTTGTAGGACGGGGCCGTTCCTCCTTGTTTTTAGATTTAAGGCGCCTGGAGCTCGCTGCCCGGGGACAGGCGCCCTATAATTATTATTATTATTATTATTATTAAGGGTAAAAAACGTGGGATACTCTTGTACTCTTGCGCGGTGCAAAATGTGCTAGTGGAGTGGACCGGGGGGGGGGGGGGGGTGTGAACTGTTATATGTTGTGCGTCCGACTGAGCAGGTGCGCTGCTGGTCAAAGAACACACACGCACGAGGTCTCAAAATGCCTTTTTTTAAACTTTTTTAGTTTTTAGGGTGGGTGGGTGTTTGGGTGTTTAATTTTAGTTTTTAGTTTCATGTAATTTCCTTGACAGAGTCTAGCGCAGCCCACCGGAGATTTTGTTTTGTTTTGTTGTTTTTGTCGTTGTTATGAGTATACATAGACCCCCCCCCTCTCTCTCTCTCTCTCTCTCTCTCTCTCGCGTGTACGTATGTGGTAAAAAAGGATGTTAAACTCCCAAACACCCACCCACCCACCTTCTCTCATGTAGTTTTAATTTATCATAATTACTGACTAGTTTAGCCATTGCAATACTGTCAATATGTACTTGCCCTCCCCTCCCCCCCCCCAAGCATGTTTATAAGCGGTGCTTGTTTATGCTCACTAATTGTTTACTAATACGAATTTATTGCAATAAACCTGTTTAAACCAAAATGCCGATATAATCATAGTCACCCCTAATAATGTTTCAGTCAATATTACCATGCACAGACCATTCACAGAGGAGGGAGAATTGCTGTGATTGACACTGTCAGTCTCCCACCCGGCCAAACAGGGTTCGCGTCCTGTCAGGGTGCAAATGGACGCATATTGTGAATGAGACCATAGACGCCATAGCATGTATTAATTAATAATATTAATGTTCTGCGCGGTCTTTCGTGACGATGTGACTCCACGCTTTAACATGCGACTGGATCGATCGTTGTTTGGTAAAACGGCGGAAGGGACATGGAATTCGTAAGCACTTTTACCACTGCGCGTTGTGCTCCTGATGTGAAATGATGTGGGGTGTAGTGTTGTAATTTATTCATAGTACTGCAACATTGTGATAGATTTTTAGGTACGTGTGTACGAACATGTAAATAGGTGGAATGAGTGTGCGTGGCCGTATGAGTGAGTGTTTGGCATGTTTTATGTTTTTATGAGAGACCACAAAGCAATGTTCCTCTTTTGGAAATTTAATAAATGTCTTATGTCTTATGTGTGATGGGTTTGATAAACACTTTATGGCTGGAAGCTGTGGGAATTGCTTTGTCCTCAGCGCGATTGGTCCACTGGGGATCGTCAGAGGGTTAAAAGGGGTTAATGCTACCATATTGATGCTCACAGATCGTACAGCGCTGTTTCCGTGGTATCTCTCACGTAGATCCACCTCTCAGGCACCTGCACAGTGACAGCGTCTGAACGGCCAACAGAAGCGTACTCGGTGACGCGGCGACGACACTGAGCGCTCTAGCAGTGTAGCAGCAGTGGTAGAATAAGAATGCACGAATAAATAGCGATGGAACATGATGCCTCAAAACCCACCTATTTAAAACTGATTACTGATTTACTCTGCCCTTCCACACCGTGTCAGCCTGCTTGTTGTGAGATATTGTTTAACTTTGAATGTTCCCTGTGAGTCTGTGTGTATGAAAGGGGTGTATTTAGTTATGATGTACGGCGCTTAGAGCCAGTTTCATTTCATGTATAGGCGCCTTATAAGTCGTCATTATTATTATTATTATTATGTGATTGTATGACGCTGGCGTGTTGCACGTGTCAAAACACCGTCACAAAACACTGTCAGCGCCACGTATAACGTTGAGGCAACACGTCAGCGTCATACAACAATCACATCATGTTACGTCACTATTTATTCATGCGTCATCATCCTTTATCCACGTGACTGTCAATGCGTCAAGTAGGACAAAATGTCAGGGGAGCCGAGATGACCGAATGGTAGAGCGTTGGACTATCAATGCTCGGGTTGTGAGTTCGAATCCCGGCTGGGGCCGAATATTTGTGCTGGC
>JACVVK020000162.1:0-35000 GCA_018292915.2 Batillaria attramentaria | reverse complement strand
AGCGGGCGTGTGTCTTCCTCCAACGCAGATTTAACAATTGTAAAAAAAATGTAAAGAAAGAAGGAAGGAAAAAATGAAACCCTGGAGTTCTCTCTTTCCTACAAAACACGAAGGCGCATTTTTTTTCCTCCAGTGATTAAAAAAAATCAGAAACATGAACGGAGTAGAAAAAGAAGGGATGACAAGCTATTTCTCTCTCTAAAAGAGAGAAAGAGAGAGGGGGAAGGGAGGGGGAAGGGAGGGGGAAGTGGCCGGGGGATGGGGGGATGCGGTAGAGAGAGAGACAGAGAGAGAGAGAGAGAGAGGTGTTATCAGGGTAGCAGAAGACAGAAACAATCGATAACTCATTGCAAATAAGATGGAACCAGTCGATAAATGTCTTTCTTGACCTCCCCTGACCCAGGAAGGCAACGTTAGCTAGGAATAAGAATGCAATCAGTGTGGAAATTACAGTCATGCAGACTTGGTTTTCTTGGAGACTAAAAACGAGGTGTTGATGAATCCAGTGCGAGAACGATTTTCAAGAGAATAACATAATGACGTGACGTCTTAATGATGCAACGACAGATTGGAATTGGAATGAACGGTGAGTGTTTGGGGGACGGGGGGGGGGGGGTATCATTCTTCCAACACAACGCGTGTAGGCTTTTTCCACTTACTCTGCGGGGTCGTGGTGTGATGTGGTGTGGTGTGTGGTGTGGTGTGTGTGGTGTGGTGTGTGGTGTGATGTGGTTTGATGTGTGTGTGTGTGTGTGTGTGTGTGTGTGTGTGTGTGTGTGTGTGTGTGTGTGTGTGTGTGTGTGTGAGAGAGAGAGAGAGAGAGAGAGAGAGAGAGAGAGAGAATGACAATGACAATGACAATGATCCTTTATTTATCAACGGTAAAGCTATTGGCACAATTACCATTTCAAAACTTGCCGTTGCTACTCTAAATTACAAAAGAGAGAAAGAAAGAGAGACAGAAAGAACAAGAAGAAAGAAAGAAAACAAAATCAAGCAACCAAAACTGACAAACAAACAGTCAAGGACAATCACGAAGCAAACAACCAAATATAAGCCAACAACGCAACGGAATAAGACACTACATCTACGTTCAAACAAAGTTTAAAATTTTACAGAGAGAGAGAGAGAGAGAGAGAGAGAGAGAGTGTAGGCGTTACCGACTAGTCTTCGACTTTGACGGATTTAGTGTTGTGGTGTAGAATGTGTCATCTGGGGGTGGGGGTGGGGGTGTTGGTGTTGTGCTGTCACGAGTGTGGTGGGAGATGGGGGTAGTTATGTAGTTTGTGGAATGTCGTGTGTCGCATGAGGCGTGTATGAACATATTTTTATATATGGCTTGAGGGTGAGGGTATTTCTTTGTGGGGTTGTTTGTTTGTTTGTTTGTTTGTTTGTTTTTTGTTGTTTTGTTTGTGTTTTTGTTTTGTTGTTGTTGTTTTGTGTTTTTTGTTTTTTTGTTTGTTTGTTTTGTTTGTTTATTTTTTGGGGGGTGGGGGAGGGAGGGAGGGGGAGGGGCTCTCAGTTAGCACCCGTCTATCTGCAGAGTACGTTACAGCATCCCTCCTCTGGTGACTTGAGAATCATCCGACGATATGACTCCCGTCAACGTGGATATGATGTGTCATCGCGCGATCATGTGATGTTATATCGGGATCTGATTGGTTAGGAGATGCTTTTAGATTTGATATTTTGATACAAAGCATTAATTCGCTGTAGCCACGAACTGAGCACGCTCATGTGCATTAGCGAACTGACGTCGTTGTGAACGAAATGTTTGCGTTTCATATCAGAGTCCTTCGATTGTGACGAAATAGCGCGACATTTTTGAAAAGCAAATAGAGTCAAATATTGACGTCCCTTTTTAAGGTTGATTTCTCAAAACGTTTCGCCCATTTTGTTTTTTAATTTTAGCATTCATTCAATGACAGAACAAAAGTCCCAGAAATGGTTCTCCATTTTAAGTTTTTTTTTTTAACCCCGTCGTTTTGGTGTCCTCGTTATATTTAGAATATTTTGACAGTTGAGCACCATGTTAACACATTTCGTACGCGGACGAGTATTCCACGTTTTTGACTCGTTTTTTGGCCCTGTATGAAATATTTGCTCTTTTTTTTTTTCTTTTTCTTTTTTTTCTGGGGGGGGGGGGGGATGGTGGTGGTGGTTGTTGTTTGTTTGTTTGTTGTTGTTGTTTATTCGGTTTTTTTGTTTTTGTGGTTTTGTTGTTGTTGTTTGGTTGGTTTTTTGTTTTTTGTTTGTTTTTTGGTGGGTTTTTTGGTTTGGTTTTGTTTGTTGTTTGTTGTTGTTTTGTTGTTGTTGTTGTTGTTGTTTTTGTTTTTTTGTTGTTGTTTTTTTTTGGGGGGGGGGGGTTAAAGTGGAATTCCTGTTTTCAATCTCAGTCTGACTGCGACATTGTAATTCTAGCTGTTTATTAATTCTATACGTCTTCCTTATGTTAGACATGATTATATTCCATATCAAACACAACTATGACATTTGGGTAAAGAATTACTTGTGGGCGGATGGGTAGCCGCTTTAAACGGTCTGTATCTGCCTTCCTCCGTCATTTCTTTCTCTTTCTTGTTTTGCGTTCATTCTGTCTTTGATTGTCCACTTTTTCCTGTTTGCTTTCTCACTTCTGCTGTCTGTGTTTTCTTATATTTCGGTGCAATCAGCAGGAATGGGGGGGGGAAACCTCACTCCTTTTGCCGCTTTCCATGCAATCAGGAACACACAGATGACGACAGGAGAGTAAAATGAAAATCGGAACGAACGGGCAAACAAGAAGATACCTACTGTTTTCCTCATTCCATGGACATATCGTCTGATACTCGAGTACTTTCTCATCATTTGGCAGCATCGTTACAAGCTCATTCAATTACATCTTTCCAAGCACAGGAAGAAAAAAAACAAAACAAAATATGTGATAGAAACGGCAAGGAATTTCTCGCTCCTGTACCACATCAGGACAAGGGGCATAATCCCCATGGATTTGATAGGCGCTTATGCCGTTTTACTAGAGGATTGTTGGCTTTTGCAGCACGCCTGGAATAAAGGCCTAAACGCCATGGACGTGAGAGGCATTTAGGTCTTTTTTCCAGAGGACAGTGGACGTAATCTCGGATTCCCCATCTTTGCAGAACCGTTCGTCAGCCGCTTTGAAAGAGTCACACGCCATCTTTTGGAAACTCATGCCCTCCTCAGACCCTTGCCTGCACGCGAACGGAAAAAGGATCTGCAGTTTGCGCCCCCAATTTTCGGATGGTTGAAAAGAACTACAGGGCGAAACACAGCCCGCTTCCTTCCTTCCTTCCTTCCTTACGTGCTTGCATCACCATTTCGCTTCTGATCTGGAAAAGAGTACTCGAAATAGATTGCCTGCGAGATGGATATAGATATTTGTGTGCGCGGTGATCTCTCTCTCTCTCTCTCTCTCTCTCTCTCTCTCTCTCTCTCTCTCTCTCTCTCTCTCTCTCATACGCGGTGTAAAAGGACGTTAAACTCCCAAACACCCACCCACCCACCCTCTCTCGAGAGATGGATATAGTTGTTTGTATGTGCGACGATCTCTCTCTCTCTCTCTCTCACACACACACACACACACACACACACACACACGCACGCACGCACGCACGCACGCACGCACGCAGGCACGCACACACACACACACACACACACACACACACAAAACCTGGTGTGAAAGGACGTTTAACTTCCAAACACCCACCTACCCCCCCCCCCTCTCTCTCTCTCTCTCTCTCTGTCTCTCTCTGTCTGTCTGTCTCTCTCTCTCTCTTTCTCTTCTCTCTCTCTCTCTCTCTCTCTGGCTTCCCCTGATTGCTGGTTGTCATGGGATACAGGGATGTGTGAAATTAATTCGGTATCCTCCTTTCATAAAACAATAAAACCGCCATTTGATATCTACGCCACGATTTGTCCTCAGCTCTTCGTGTGAACAAATCTACACGATCTAATCATTGATTGTTGCTACTCAAACCCAGTGTTTCTTTACCCGTCTTCTGTTACGAGTCTGGTAGCATTTCATTTAGAATAAAAGCAGAAGACTAGGATATGTTTCCTTTCGAATGGAAAACATGAGTCGTAAGAAAAATGAGCTGTTTGCGCTTCCAGATCCAGTTACGTTGCACGAGGGGTGTTCGAAAAGTCCTGTCACTGGTGCTGTAAAACGGAAACCGGTAATACCAAGAAATGCATTGATAATTATAGGCGCTTTATCCTGTTTGGTTGGCTCAGCTGAACCCAATACGCACGCTCACGTGAATCACACGCATTCTCGAACTCACCGGACATGAACACGTTACGATGATCACGTGGTGCGAAGGGCCAACAGTTACGCCGTGATTGAAGTTTGAGGATTTGGCATTGTATTTATTTTGAACTTTTGTGGGCTGCACATTTCCAGATTTCCACAAATTCTGTCTGCTGCCAGACACATTTCTCACCTAGTTGCGCAAAGTTGTAGTCGCTGCCTGCAAATACGAAGAATATTACGGAACCTCGATACAGGTTTAGTGTTCAGCTATGAAATGGCGGCCATTTTTAGAGTCACAGGCCTTATGAGCATCCTTTTTCCAAGCTGCTTTTTTCCGTGTGCAAAGGTTATTGACCAAACATCAAGGTATTTCTTGTTTGTTCGGGGTCCTTTGTCCAACGTTACATTTTTGTTTTTTTTCATGTAGTGCAGGCACACTCAGCCGCGAATTAGTCTTTGTGGCTTGCGCGGCTTTAAGCCCTAAAAACTCACTCACCCTTGTTTGTTCGGGTTTTTTTGTTGTTGTTGTTTTGGGTTGGTTTTTTTTTTCAATCTGTGAGCGTTGTTTGTTTGTTTGTTTGTTTGTTTGTTTGTTGGGGGAGCCGGGGTGGTCGAATGGTAGAGCGTTGGACTTCTAATGCTCGGGTCGTGAGTTCGATCTCGGCTGGGGCCAAATATTTGTGCTGGCTTTTTCATCGTTGCCCCGTCTTTGATATCACCCGTATGTGGTGGAAAAGGACGTTAAACCCCCCCAAAAACACCCACCCACCCTTGTTTTTCTGTTGTTGCACAGACAAGAAAGAAAAAGGGGAAAAATGCCGAAGAAAAAAAATCAGTTGTTACGAATTTCCTTCATTTGAACATGTTTTGACCAGATAAAGAGACATCTTTATGACGTTGTCGTTCTTTTCTAACTTCCTTGTCGGAGCGATTAAAGGTCAGGTTGCTCGTAACTGCAAAATTTACGGCTCAGGGACTTGTCTGGTCAGAAACAGAAAGTATTTCAGGGCCATGTCTTAAGTTTTAGAAAAATTGCGGTAATTCGGTCACTCAGTCAGGGACTTAGCCCGGAAAATGGCGTGAGCACGTGTTAGGTACAGCCCACGGAGTACCTCAGGTTTGAGGTAGATTTTTTTTCCTGTGGGGATTTCAAGCCGTATTTTCAGGAAGAGAATTTTGTTCTTTGTGTCTGCAGAGCAGATAAGCGTATTATATGGCAAGGATTTTGTAGTTGTTTTGTTCGGTTGTTATTTGGTTTGGTTTGGTCGGTGTTTTGTTCTGCATTGTAGTTTTTCTTTATTTGTTGTTGTTTTTGTTAGTTTGTTGTTTTGTGTTGTTTGGTGTTTTGTTGTGTTTCTTGGTTTGTTTCCTGCTTTGTGTTTTGTTGTTGTTGTTTTTTCTTGTTTTTGTTGTTGTCCCGTAGACCAGTTCGCATCATTTGTCCAACGTTACAATTTTTTGTTTGTTTTGTTTTTTCACGTGATGCAGACACACTTGTTTTTGGTTCTTGTCCCGTAGACCAGTTTGCATCATTTGTCCAACGTTACATTTTTGTTGTTTTGTTTTTTCACGTGATGCAGGCACACTTGTTTTGGTTCTTGTCCCGTAGAGCATTTTGCATCATTTGTCCAACGTTACGGTTTTTTTTTTTTTTTTTTTTCACGTAGTGCAGGTACACTTGGCCGCGAATTTGTCCAACGTTACATTTTTGTTGTTTTGTTTTTTCACGTGATGCAGGCACACTTGTTTTGGTTCTTGTCCCGTAGAGCATTTTGCATCATTTGTCCAACGTTACGGTTTTTTTTTTTTTTTTTTTTTTCACGTAGTGCAGGTACACTTGGCCGCGAATTAGTCTTTGTTGCTGCCCTAAACACTCACTCATCCTTTTATTGTCGTTTTGTTTGTTGTACACATAGTTTTCTTATAGTTAAAGGGTTTCCCTGTTGGTTGGTTGGTTGGTTGGTTGGTTGGTTGGTTGGCTGGTTGGATGGCTGGTTGGCTGGTTGGTTGGTTGGTTGGTTTCTTTCTTTCTTTCTTTCTTTCTTTCTTTCTTTCTTTCTTTCTTTCTTTCTTTCTTTCTTTCTCGTGCTGCATCAGAAGTGGAAGTGGAAGGGGTGGGGGGGGGGGCAAGGTGGGAGGGAGGTTTAGGACTTTGACCTGTCAATTCAGACAGCTTGATTATCTAACCCTAACCCAGACACCTGCTACACGGGTGCTCGGGAAAAAAATCGCCATAAAAAAACTCCCGGTGTTTCATAAGAGAGAGAGAGAGAGAGAGAATAAAGAAAAATCAAAATATTGCCTTTAGATCTATTTCCCAGGAGAAGGCAACCCTGTCTGCGTCCATCACGACAGAAGAGTACGACAAGGGGGAGGGAACGTTTTTGTCCTGCCCTGTCTGGGTTGTCTGCCTTGGAGGAGGGTTTGCTCTAATCACGGTGTATTCTGGGTATTGATCATTTTTCACGCATGAGTAGACGCGAAGCTGTCCGAATTTATCGACTGTCAGCATCCTGCCATTTCATCAGGGGGGATATTATCAGGCCGAAGTCTTGCGGATATTCAAATAGATCCCGAGTGTCCGTCTCGAGAAACTGGGTCAGGAGCCGGGAAGTGAGGCAGAACGTAACGCAGGTTGGCACTTCAATTATGAACTGTTTCCACGACGGAAATAGCGAATTGTATCATTCGCAATCATCATCGTCTTTGTCGTTGTCTTTGTCGTCGTCGTTGTTGTCGTCATCATCATCAACGTCATTATCATCGTCGTCGTCGTCGTCGTTCACCATCGTTAGTGTTGCTTGTGTTTTTGGTTGTTGTTGTTGTTGTTGTTGTTGTTGTTGTTGTGTGTGTGTGTGTGTGTGTGTGTGTGTGTGTGTGTGTGTGTGTGTGTGTGTGTGTGTGTGTGTGTGTGTGTGTGTGTTTCTGTTTCCCTTTTCTCCTTTTTTTTTGTCTCGGGGAGGGGGAGGGGGGGGGGTGTTGCACTGGTAGATTGTTGGATTACCAACCTTCAGGTCTTAAGTTCGACTCCCCAAATTCTCGATGGTGCTCTCTTTGCCTACAGCATTTGATATCCGCCGTTATGATGTGGACAAAAGTGTACCGTACGCGTGTGTGCGCGCGCATGTGTAGGGCAACGAGTCCTTTTTTGTGAAAGCAGCGCTGTTATCATTTATTTTAAAATTCTGTTTTTCTTTTTTCACACACACAATGTGAACTCATGGACAAGGACTAGATATTTACGTAACAGAAACAGGTACAGATAAACATAACAGATGTACAGATAGCCCTAGTCCATATACATATATATATATGCTTTGAATATTACTACTACTACTACTACTACTACTACTACTACTACTACTACTACTACTACTCCTGCTACTACTACTCCTGCTACTACTACTGTGTCGTCATCATCATCGTCATCAACATCATCATTATGTGACAAACCTGACATCTTCAACTGGGATGTTGGTCTCTGACATGCTTCAGTCGTTTGGACTTGGTGTAAAATTAGAACATTTCCACTAACTGAAAACATTAATCCGGGCATTCTAAAATTAAACGTCAAGAAATTAGTCTACTCGCCGAATTCCAGTTCGAACACAGACAGCAGACACAAGGAAATGACATTCATGTTTTTTTGTGGTTTTTTTTCTTTCTTTCTTTCTTTCTTTCTTTCTTTCTTTCTTTCTTTCTTTCTTTCTTTCTTTCTTTCTTTCTTCAAATTTAATCAAATACACTTTGATAATCCCAAAAAGGGAACCACAGAATCCCCCTTCTTCATGTTCCTCTTTCATGCCCCCCCCCCCCCCCCCAAAAAAAAAAAAAAAAAAAAAAAAATTCAATGATAGAATGTTTCTATTTTCGAACTAAACAGACTTTGGATGAAATTATTATACGAGTTTTAGCGAGTCAGAGAGAGAGAGAAAAAAAAAAAAGAGAAAAGAGGCTGGGTTGGTGTTGGATCGTGGTGGTAGTGTTGGGGGGGGGGGGGGATGGGAGGTGACAGGAAAAAACCTCAGTGAAGCTTAAACGTCGTGATTCTTCTTCTTTTTTTTTTTCTTTTTTTTTACATGGATTAGTTAATGCTAAGCAGAGGAATGAACGTTTTAATTCCGAGGAGGAGCACTAATACGTCTCTTTTTTTCTCTCTCTCCTTTTTTTTTTTTTTTTTTTTGGTTGCTTTTTTTTTAAACCGTGTCTTGAAACTAGGCATGCTTAGTGACTCCCTATTTAGCTCAGATCTCTTTTTAAAACTCTGTTTTCAGTCCTGTTTGTCGTTTTTTTCCTCTGGGATTAATGAAGTTTTTTTTTAGTTGGTTTTCTTTTCTCTTTTCTTTTTTTTTCTTTTCCCGCTTTTTTTCTTGTTTTCTCTCTTTTTTTTTCTTTTCCTTTCTGTTTTTAAGTGTTTAACCCAGACATAGCTTTTGGGTTTTTTTTTGTTTTTTTTTTTTTGGGGGGGGGGTGTGAAATAGCGGTTTTCTTTTCTTTTTTCCCTCTTCTTTTTCTTCTCTCTCTCTCTCTCTCTCGTTCGAAACCCACTGGGGCTAAATATTTGTGCTGGCGTTTTCCTCGTTAACGAGTCTTTGATATCACCCATACGTGGTGGAACAGAACGTTAAAATCCCACCCTCCGCCCTCTCCTCCTCTGTCTCTCTCTCTCCCTCCCTTTCTCTCTTCTTCTTCTCCTCTTTTCTTCTTTCCTTTGTGTCTAACCCAGTTTTGTCTTCTGATATTTTTTTTTCTTTCTCGGGAAAGTAGGCCGGAGGGCACGGTTTACTTTGATTTTGAGCCGTTTCTTCCTCCCAACCCCCTGCATGGCCAAGTGCAAATAGTTTCTATTTAGCGCAGCGTCGCCAGTGTTGTCCCATTTTGTCCAATCACGGACCTTTCACGCTGTCAAAGCATCCGTTAAACGTTCCTGCAGCGAAGTCGTTCTTTGGCGTTTGTATGTCATTTTCTTCAGGGACTAGCATTTAGCTCTGTGTGTTTGTTCGTGAGGACTCAGGAGACTCGCGCTCGCATCCTTTCTAGCGGAGTTTGTCTCCAGGGGTATTACATGGTGGTAAACGCTTTCATCTGCCCGACGTCAGGGCTTTGAACTGGGAATTTCAATAATTCAGGGCGTTTGGTGCCAGTTTGGGCAATGAGTCCAGATTTTGTCGAAGAAACCAGTTTCTGGTTCAGAATCCGGATTCCGAGTGCATTTGTATTCCTTGTTGGCCAGTATGGGAAATGCACTTCTGTTGTTTGAAGCCAGTACGGTAATGAACGGGATCGTTACCACATTTTGTACCGCGCACGAGTAACCTATGTTGTCGGCTTTTTCTCGGTTTTGGCCCTGTAATGGCTTGTATGGCAAGATTTGCGGGGGGGGGGGGGGGGGTTGTTGTTGTTGTTGGGTTTTTTTTCCCCTGTTTTTAGGACATATACATATATATGCCACAGACATTTATA
Source organism: Batillaria attramentaria (assembly GCA_018292915.2). Classification (NCBI taxonomy): domain Eukaryota; kingdom Metazoa; phylum Mollusca; class Gastropoda; family Batillariidae; genus Batillaria; species Batillaria attramentaria. The sequence continues at coordinate 25,267 of JACVVK020000162.1, read as the reverse complement.
GACAACAGACCTTACATAGATGGACATATCAAGTTACTCCAGAAAATATCTTGCAAAACAAACATATACAACAAATTACACAGACACACACACACAGACACACACACAGACACACACACACACACACACACACACACACACACAGACACACACACACACACACACACACACACACACACACACACACACACAGATCCAAATAGCAATCCAAATAGTAGGTAACACTAATAACAGTGTAAAGAAATGGGAAAAGAGGGGGTTGTTGTTGTTGTTGTTGTTGTTGTTGTTGTTGTTGTTGTTGTTGTTGTTGTTGGGTTTGTTTTTTTTTAAATAGCTCTTACTGCAGCAAACACGAGTATAATCAATGTGCAACACTGAGCAAAATTTAGATAATATAATAATAATGATTATGAGTATTGTATGGGCGCTTTTCCCAATTTCATGAATCGGCTCAAAGCGCCGCGAACTGAACCCAACACGCACGCTCACGTGAATCAAACGCATTTTCTCACACACTGGACATAAACACATTACAATTACATGGTGCGAAGGGTCAGCTCAGCTATTTAAATTTCGGAATTTAGAATTGCATTTATTTTTCAAATTGGGTGGGCTGAACATTTCCAAAGCAGAGCGAGAGGAAGCCGGAGTGCCCGGAGAGAACCCCCCACGATCGGCCCGAATGAACATTGCGGCAGATCCATGCAGACATGAATGAATCGTGATTTGTTTAGGGAGGTCACTGCGACACAACTCTAAACTTACTTAGTAGGAATTGAGTTAACTGTGTTTGAGATACAGAAAACTTTATTGTCCTTGAAACAGGAAATTTGGCTTCACTGACAAGTAAAGGAGAACATGAAATCACACAAGAGTTTGGCTTATAAAATCTCTCTCTCTCTCTCTCTCTCTCTCTCTCTCTCTCTCTCTCTCTCTCTCTCTCTCTCTCTCTCTCTCCGTGTCTCTCACTCTCTCTCTCTCCGTGTCTCTCACTCTCCCCCCCCCTCATGCCTCCAGCTGCAGCAGCACCAGAGTTGATAACTTGCATAAAAATTACAATAATACAGTAATTAAAATAGTAAAATCAGACTATATGACTAAAACATTTGTAAAAGACAGCTCGTCAAAGAAATGACGTACGAATTAAGCATCGCGAATGTTTCTTTTCCCTTTACACAAACTTGGTTATCTCTTGTTGGTTCCTCTCCTGGTTGTTCGGTGGACAGGCTCGGTTTTTGCTGGCGTTGTTACCGACTTTTGAGGAGCAACATTGGGGCCACAGGGAAAAGTCTACGTACCACATACCACACACAAAAGGTTTCAAAAGGTTTCGAGATTGTTTCGAAATACGTTCTTGCCCAACACCACCCCAACTCACTCTCTCTCTCTCTCTCTCTCTCTCTCTCTCTCTCTCTCTCTCTCTCTCTCTCTCTCTCTCTCTCTCTCTCTCACACACACACACACACACACACACACACACACACACACACACACACACACACACACACACACATATTATCTACGTGTGTGTGTCTATGTATTTTATGTGTTGCATGTTTTAGTTCACCATGTGTTTTGGGCTGGTGGCCCGTAACAATAAATGTTCGAGTTCTCTCTCTCTCTCTCTCTCTCTCTCTCTCTCTCTCTCTCTCTCTCTCACACACACACACACACACAGACACAGACACAGACACAGACACAGACACAGACACACACACACACACACACACATACACACACACACACACACACACACACACACACACACACACACACACACACACACACACACACACACACACACATACTCGGGTGCGCGCACACACTCGTCCTCCACACACACACACACCACAACTACGACCCCCATCGTCTTATACGTTCTGCACAGCACGTCTACACGATAGCCCATTCTTATGGCACATTGCGGTAAAAAGACGCGCCCTCACGACCAGGCCCGCAATTTCGGCCACCCTCAGAATTCGGACGCGCCGAGGACAGCTCGTGTGTCCGCGCTCGGACGCAAAAGAGAAATTGCCGCTACTCCATCACTGTCTTTTTTTTTCCTGACACAAATCGCGACCCCGACCGCATCCAAAAGACAATTCCACAGACACAGTATAACTTGCTCTGCCCCGGGCACTGAAATGGTAGTCCTGTTTTGTCTGTCTCGTTCTGTTGGCTTACCTCATGATGTAAACGTGTGTGTGTGTGTGTGTGTGTGTGTGTGTGTGTGTGTGTGTGTGTGTGTGTGTGTGTGTGTGTGTGTACTGCGACCTCCCTCTGAAGTCGTTAATCTTAAGATAGAGATTTCAGTTGAGGTATCGTTAATCTTCAGGTAGATTTCATTTGAGATAGTCGTTAAATCTTGAGGTAGAGGCAATCTTGGTAGAGATTTCAGACGAGGTAGTCGTTAATCTTGAGGTAGAGATAATCCTGGTAGAGATTTCAGTCGAGGTAGTCGTTAATCCTGAGGTAGAGATAATCCTGGTAGAGATTTCAGTCGAGGTAGTCGTTCGTCGTCCCAGGGTCTACGACAGTACTTTGCAAATGACAGCAATAGTCATCTTTCAGAAGGAGGTCGCGGCCGGTACGGTATAGTTTTCATCGTGAGGTAGTCCAACACTCGTCTTATTCTGTCTGCGCGTGAACTTTCCCTAGCGTGGAATTGGTTGCTCCTTCTGTGGTGAGAGATTTGTAGTGGAAAGACGTAAATTTGATTTTCTTCGGCGAGAAGTTGTGTTAGCGAGTGGATCCTGAGTCGGTTACAGCCTTCACACATCGTGATTGTAATGTGGTGATGTACTGCGGTGTGGGAGTAAAAACGTGTCATTTACGTGAGCGTGCGTGATGCTTTGAGCGAAGCTGCATGCCAAACAAAAAATTATGTAAACCGTTATCATCATCATCATCATCATCGTCGTCGTCGTCGTCGTCGTCATCATCATCATCATCATTTGTTTTACTGTTATCATTATTATCATTGTCATCATTTTCACCATTATCATCTTTTTTGAATCATTATTATTTTTATCGTTATTTATCATCGACAATATCATGGCCTTCATCGTCATTATCATCATGACTGTTATTGGCAGCGTTTTTACCGCTGTATATCACTCATCGCAAAGAAAACTGACAATATAAAGATTTATGATAGAATTGAGAAAAGTGATATTGACGGAGACGCTGTCCACTGGGTCACAACAACATCAATATTTTACTGCCTTACACCCTCGCCTTAAGTTTGACAGCCGAGATCTCCCCACCATGTTTAAGTGTTGTTTTTGTCTTGTTTTATTTTCAGATGTCTATTTGGTGGTTCACAGTATCACGTTTCAAGCGGTATCGATGCCCAAAGTGAACATTCTTCAGGTGATGAAAACATGGTGGTGAGTCTCTCTCTCTCTCTCTCTCTCTCTCTCTCTCTCTCTCTCTCTCTCTCTCTCTCTCTCTCTTCTCTCTCTCTCTTTCTCTCTCTCTCTCAGCACATGCCATGAGGGGTTCCATGCAGTGTGCTGCAGTGTTTAAAATTGAAATTCGGTTATTACTGATAATCTTCCAGGATTACTGAAAACTGAGGGTTTAGATAGGGTAGACTATAATGTTGATGTTGTAACAGCACAACACAAGGAACAGTCTGCTCCCAGTGCCTCGTCCAAGGGTTGATATATATAAAAGTAGCCTGTCTTTCTCAGGGGCATCCATATGGAACTCTTTACCACTGAGTATCCAAAACATTTCCAAATTCATAAACTTCAAACAAATTCTACACGATACGCTTATCTGACCATTTACATAGAAATGTGTTACATGTTTTGAAATATTTGAGACGACTGTAAAGTTCTTATTTGGCACACAGCCAGTATCATCAGCACATGCCACGTATGTTTTGATTTGTTTATCGTGTGTATTTTTCTTTCCTGTATTTCCCTTAGTATAGTTTATACCTTTTTCCTTTTTTATTGTTTGTTTGTTTTGATTTTTTTTCTCAATACCCTTTAATGTAGAATAGCAGGACAGCATGTAAGATAGGCAGCAATGCCTAAATGCTCTATCCTGAATAAAAAACGTATCATCATCATCATCATCTCTCTCTCTCTCTCTCTCTCTCTCTCTCTCTCTCTCTCTCTCTCTCTCTCTCTCTCTCTCTCTCTCTCTCTCAGCACATGCCATGAGGGGTTCCATGCAGTGTGCTGCAGTGTTTAAAATTGAAATTCGGTTATTACTGATAATCTTCCAGGATTACTGAAAACTGAGGGTTTAGATAGGGTAGACTACTGGAAGGCATTTTTAGGGGTAGGCAGCTCTGCATGTATGTTTTGATTTGTTTATCGTGTGTATTTTTCTCTCCTTTATTTCCCTTAGATAGTTTATACATTTTTATTGTTTGTTTGTTTGTTTGTTTTGACGTTGTTGTCTTTTTTCAGTACCCTTTAATGTAGAATAGCAGGACAGCATGTAAGATAAGCAGCAATGCTTAATGCTCTATCCTGAATTTTAAAAAAAAGTGTCATCATCATCTCTCTCTCTCTCTGTATTCCTTATTTTGTACTCATTATGTTTGTCTTGTCGTTCCCTTGATATGCTCCGTTGGATTTCTTGCTGTATTTTATTTTTTATTTTTTTTATTTTTTGCTTGGGTTTTTTATTTGTTTTGTTTTGTTTTGGTTTGGTTTTGGTTTTGCTTTTTTCTCTTTCTTTATACTTGTTTTGTTTGGTTTTCTTTCGTTTTTGTAGTGTTTTAGCTTTGATCATGTAGTAATTCCCCCCCCTCCCCCCCCCCCCCATCTCCCTCCCTTCCCCCTCTCTCTGTCTCTTCTTCAGACGGACAGAGAGAGAGAGAGAGAGAGAGAGAGAAAACAACATGCTAACAATCAGCTTTACTGAAACGGCTGTGTTGTGTATGGCGCAGAATATGGTTAGTTCATCATTCTGAGTTGCGACACCTGCTACCAATAGTGCCATGTTTTTGTTAAGAGCTGGAATTAATTCAATAGCGTGAGGTGAAATATTCATACGGACCCGGCTGGCATAAAGATTGAACTGTGGGAAACGTTAATGGCATTATGCGCTGTCAACCATCATTAAGTTCGCCAAAACATTGTTATTGTAGGGGATACGAAGCGTAAGTAATATTACTGTTTTGCTTTACTTTTGTTCGTGGGCGCAGTCAGTATATTCAGTGCACATGAATGGAAATTTTTCATTTGGTGATATTTATGCTGCATTTTGAATGGTCCTTTTACTGTTGTGTAGATGCAGTCGTTGCTTGTTTTGTATATGTAACAGGCACACCCCCCCCCCCCCCTTCTCTCTCTCTCTTCGCCGCGAAATAGTCTTTGTTGCTTGCGCGGCGTTAAGCCTTAACTAACTAACTAACTAACTCTCTCTCTCTCTCTCTCTCTCTCTCTCTCTCTCTCTCTCTCATCCCAGCCACCCCCACATCTCTCGTGGAGCCGGGATAGCCGAATGGTAGAGCGATGGACTCTCAATGTTTGGGTCGTGAGTTTGAGTCCCAGCCTAAGCCAAATATTTGTACTGGCCTTTTTCTCGTTGCCCCGTCTTTAATATTACGCATACGTGGTGGAAAAGGACGTTAAACTCACAAACACCCCCTCCCCACACATCACTCCTTGGTAAAAAAAAATAAATAAATAACGTTCAGATTTTGCTTTTTATCTCCTGGAGAAGCAAATTCTTGGGATTAATTAATGAATGAAATTTCAGTCACATCCTGAACGACAGTCGCACTATGCATTAATGGTTTGAAATCCGAACGGGTTGCTGTGCCCATCATCCTGCTTCAGAAGCCATTTTCCTGTTAGTTGCCAGAGAGGCCTGAATTTCTTCAAACAACAGGAATTTGATATGTTGATGTTTTGCCCATTCCCAACCGGCAGTAGTAACCCATTATGTTGCGCTCTACTCCGACGTTGAAAAGGATGTTTTGTCTGTTTTCCGAAATCCTCGGTCAGAAAGGAAACTAAAAAGAGACGGTCAGTTTTAGAAACTTGTAGGATGATAATGCGTGGATTAAATTTCTTTTTGTCCTCTTCTCGGGTTTTTTGCAACCACGACACAATGCTCTAATCCGACGAGCTAAAAGCTAAAAATAAAAAAAAAATAAAAAATTCGGCACAGATATCGTATGTGCTGACCGCTTTTGCTTCTGATGTTGTCATCTTAGAGCTGCTAAAAGGGTCTTCAAATTTCACCTGCGTTGGCGGGGCTATGTTGAATATTTCGAGGCAGATAAAACGTGGCGATTTCGTTCTCTTGAGAATATAAAAGATGTTTGACATTCCGTAGGGTGTCTGTTTGTTTTGTTCGGTTTTTCAAAGTCAGTTCTTTCTTTTCTTTTCTTTTTTAACCCACCATGAAAGCCGCGGAGTTTGCCTGAAACATTTGCTAAGAATCTGAAGCTCGCTAAAACGAGAAAACTTTTGTACAAATTCGAAACTCTGTTTTCTGGACTTTTTGTTTTTGTCTTTTTCTCCCTATAGGTTTTCGTCACAGTTAACTGTAGGACATTTTTAAACAGCTGTGTCGTGCCGGTTTCGCAATGTCTGTCTCAGGAATCGGAATTGACGTGTGGCCAGTTCCTGAGCGACAGGCCATGTTAACCAATCAAACTGCGCGAAGGAGACACGTGTGCTTCGACAAACAAACCCACACTTGTGGAATAGCTTGTCAGAGAATGTGTCTGACAAAGAGATCAGATGGTAGAAAAGCGTGCGCTGCGTGTGGTTGCTATGCAGGATTGTTTCAGTCAGTGGGCGTGGTTGCTGGCGGTGTTTCGAAGCCTCCGCAGCACTGAAGGTCTTTATTGTTATTTTCTCACACCACAGTCTGGCAGAACTTTATACATTTCTCACGTCAGCTCAGGGCACGTGTTTCTGAAAAACACCTCCGCGCTGAACCACATTGTCACGTTGCTTTTTGTGTGGTTGCTGTTTATTTCCTTTCCCGTCGCATTAAATGAAAAGCGGCCCTTGCCTTTCTGTCGCACGCACAAAAGTAATTAATATGTTTCGAGCCACAGAACAGTCGTCTGAAAAACCGACTCGGGGTCCTTAATTTTCTTGGCGATGTCGGCAGCCACTTTAGGAAGAGCGAAATTAAAGTGGTTTCAGTCGACAGAAAGAAAGTTGTCTTTCGGTGGAGTTTATTGAGTGCAATGTAAACACGGCGTGGGAACAGGAGAGAGAGAGAGAGAGTGCTGGAACAAAGGCTCTGATACAGAAATGTTTTGCGGTTGTTTGCGGTTTTTTGGTTTGTTGTTGTTGTTGTTGTTGTTGTTGTTGTTTTGCCTTTGGTCAATTCAATGTTAATAAAACTGAATTCGGCAATGTTGGTGAAATAATTCTGTGTATTGCCTTTGGGTTTTTTTCTGTCTTTGGTAACCTAGAAACATGCTTCTGTCCTGGCTATTCAGGTGAAGCATTTTGAATTTTCTCCCGCTCATTATTATTTTAAAGTCTCTCGTATTCATAAATACTCTTGTATTCTCCTCCAACAATCCGTTTAGTTTTCCATATTTACCGTGTTCTGTTGAATTAAAACACGTGACCTGTAGCTTCGTCTTGCACGGTCTCTTTAGATTTGTCGAGTATTTTCCCGTTCAAGCGACTTTTCAACTGTTCTTTACAACAGTCCGGTTCGTTAATTTGTTTCTGCTTGTTTCGTCTTTGATTAATATCTTTCGCCTGTTTTTCCCCAACCATCGTACATTATTAACGAGTAACAAATTATTGTCCATCGCGGAGCAAACCAGTCAAAATGTTCTGAAGTTAACAACCACGGAACTGTAGGGAATAACGCAATTACTCGGACCAAATGTCTCGTTTTCTACAGATTGTGAGCTTAACAATGTAACACTCCGCGCTCCGGCGAGCATTTCTACAGTAGCGTGATTTCCCCCGTGCTTGCTAACAAAAGACGGCGACTGACGCGAACAGACCAACAGACAAAAGTAAACCGTTCACGATCGGCAAAACTCCGAGGGGCTCCCCCTTTCAAGCTTGACTTTTGTAACTGGATGAAGTTAAAAACAGTTTCCCCAGAGGTAGGTCAACCGCCTTAATAAACTCGTCTATAGGAGACAGCAGAAATCTCAGACGGGGTAACGTACAGCCCCGACAAACGGTGACAAAAGTACGGCGCTCTTTGTCACGGAGATGGTTAGTCGAGCGAGCTATACTGGGGGGGTGGTGTGGGACTGGATCTCTCAGTGAACTCAAGGCATGCCTCGTCACACACACTGGAGAGAGAGAGGGGCGAAGCACGCCATTAGCTGGCCTGTCTTCATCCGCGTGAAAAATTAGAGCTAGCAGCCGCCGCGGAGGGATGCGAGGGAACGTAGATTGGACGCTGGGTCCGGCGCGGTTCCTTATCAGCCGTGATGATGTGCGGGAGGCCACTCTCGAAGAATCAGTAAGGTAGGGGAGAGAACTTTAGCCTGATTCTCTGCCCCTGACCTGAAGGCCGGCTTGGGCCCGATAAATCCTGATTCTCCTGCCGCAAATGTATATGCATACGTCACAGGCCTATTTGCATGTGCACTGCGGAAACCTTAGTTCCCAACAGAATATATTAACATTTTACAGAGACTGCGAGCATGCTTGGTAAAATACTTTCTGAAAAAAGTAAGAGGGGGAGCGGGGATAGCCGAATGGTAGAGCGTTGGACTTGCACTGAATGCTCGGGTCGTGAGTTCGAATCTCAGCTGGGCGCCAGATATTTGTGCTGGCCTTTTTCTCGTTGCCCTGTCTATGACATCACCCATACGTGGTAGAGATGGATTAAACTCCCACCCATACGTGGTAGAAATGGATTAAACTCCCAAACACCCCCCCCACCCCCCCCCCCCCCCCCCCAAGTAACAGATGAACCAAGCGTTTTGCTCAATTTTGTTCGGCCAAAACAGTGGCCAGGTAAACCCCCACCATGCACGCTCCTGTGATCCACGCGCATTACCTCCAACACAGGCAAACAGTGAACAAGCACATGGTGACATGGTACGAAAGACCAGTATAGCTACAGAATCTATCGTTGCTATCGTTACACGGACTGAGGGAGGGAGAGACACAGATTTCACAGTGCATGAAATGATACCTGTGGCTATACCTTGATGTTGCACTGGGGATGGCCATGCTTTCAAAAGCGAGAAAGAGACACGAGGAAACTTTCCTGGGAGCAGAACAAGAAAATCGTATCCGTTTTCACAGATCTCCCGGGATTCTCATGAAAGGCAAACTGACCATTGTGCAGGCATTAACAACCTACATGCGAGTTCTTTAAGTCACTCGACACTCTCTTTGCCCCTGGCCATAATTTCCATTACAATGGATGCCTTGTATGATACTGCACCTGATCCACTCTTTTTCTGTTGTTGTTGTATTGTGTGTGTGTGTGTGTGTGTGTGTGTGTGTGTGTGTGTGTGTGTGTGTTTTGTTGTTTGTTGGTTGTTGTTGTTGTTGTTGTTGTTGTTGCTGGGTTTTTGTTGTTGTTGTTGTTTTTTTTGTTGGGGGGTGTTGCTTGTTTGGGTTTTTTTTTTTTTTGTTTGATTGATTATTTGGTTGGTTGGTTTTTTGCTTGTTTGTTTGTTTGTTTGGTTGGTTGGTTGGTTGTTTTTTTTTTCAAGTTTTTTTTTTTTTTTTTTGGGGGGGGGGAGGGTGCTCTCTCTCTCTCTCTCTCTTACTTTGCTGCAAACCAAATGTAAATTTTGTGTGTGGATGTGTGTTTGCTTCAAACAACCCAACGAACAAACACAAAAACAAAACAACAACAGCAACAACGAAACCAAATAGAACATCCCCACTCAAACATCCCGACTTCTTGATTATATTTTATGTGTGTCCGAAGTGACAAAAGGTTTTCCGCGGTGTTGTTGGATACCTTACAAACGTATTAGGACTTTAACTCTTTATTGACGCCTCTGTTGCTAATCAACAGACACAACTTCTGTCCCTTGACGACGCGTCATTGAGCCTGAAGTAGGAGGCATGATTTGTTTGCATGTAAAAGTTATAAAGCAGGGGAAGTAAGTAAAGCTGAGAGCGCTCCCTAGATCTAGGAGATGTGTGCTTTGTATGCCATTGGACAAGTCCGCCTTGCCCTATACTGGCTACAAGCCACAGTGGAGGTGAGGGGGGGGGGATCTACCATCCTACCGCTGAAACGTCTAACAGATCTAAGGGTATCTCACCATTCATAGGGCCCCCATTCCCCTCAATATACACACATTTTCAAAGCCATAAGGTCAGTTGAACAGTGACAGCGTCATTTCTTCTTAATACCCTGTTTCTTTGTTCTTGGATGTGTGTGTGTGGGGGGGGGGGGGGTAAAAAAAAACCCCAGAAAACATCCTGCCTACCTACCCTATTTTTTTATATTTTTTTTTAGCTATGTTACCAGAAACATTTTTTTTTTTTTTTTTTTTTTTTTTTGGGGGGGGGGCTTATCCCTACTGAGATTCCTTCAGGGCTGAAAGGGTTAATGGGTCCATGCTGATTACGCTGTGGAAGGCTCTGCATGATTCATGACTCTCAAAAACAGTAACATGGGGGTGAGCGGTGGTCTAATAGGTAGCGCGTCGGATTTAGCCGCTGCGCTACTGAACGGCCGTCACCAATGTCATGGCGATGAAGCGTGGGTTTGAGCCCAGGTCGAGCTTGTGATATGCGATACCGGTTTTTCCTGGCTGCCGGGCTGCTCATCGGGGGTTTGTCTTCGGCTTTCCTCTCCCAGCAAAACTGTAAAAAATATAGAATAGGTATTGGGTGGCGCTGCACCGCGGCGACGCGCTTCCCCCAGGGGAAGCAGCCCGATTTTCCCGAAAGGGATAATGAAGTAGGTTTTTTTTTTGTTTTTGTTTTTAAAGTGGAAAGTCCATGTTTAACTCAATTCCTACCAAGTAAGTTTGGGGTTGTGCACCAGTGGTCACACACACACACACACACACACACACACACACACACACACACACACACACACACACACACACACACACACACACACACACACACACACACACAAAATCATAATTAATTTATGTCTGCATGTAATTCAAATTTGGCTTCATTGGAGTGTTGCAATTTGATTATACTCGTGTTTGCTGCGGTAAGAGCCGTTACAGCCGGCTCTTAACTGGGCACTGCGGAGCGCCACAGTGCTGTCCACAGTTGTGAAACAGTTGTGATTCAGTTGTGATTTAGGGGGGGGGGGGGGGGTTCCGCCGCTGTGGCGTCATCACAGCAACCTAGATTTCAAATGGCCACAACTGTGACTGTGGTTTCCACAACAGATTCTGATAGGCTGTACTACGTCACTAGGCTGTACTACGTCACTCGGCGCGCAAACATGGCGGACAGTGCATCTTCAATCGGTTTGTCACCGAGCACCGCTGTGTTCAGTTTTGTAGTTAGTAGACACACCGAGCACATGTGACGTGCACATGTGTGTTTCGCGCGCTGTGCCCAGTTAAGAGCAGGCTGTAGGGCTTGTAAATCATGCATGATTTTCGCATACAGAGAAAAAGAGTCAAACACGTGGGATACTCATGCGCGGTACGGAATGTGCTGTACGCAGAGAGGATGAACGATAGAATCGTGTCAGTATAGTACTCGCCTTCCCGGTCGCAAGCACCTTTCTTTTTGTCGGTTCGCCCTAACCCTCGAACGACCCTCTCTCTCACCTTGCTTAAAGGTCTCTTGAAATTACAACCTTGCATTAGGGACAAAAAGGGCCATTGATCACCGAGAGGTGACGAAACATTAGACGGAAAAGAAAGAAAAAACGCTGCTGTGTTCACAGAAGCCGGGGCGAAGCCTATTACACCGCCATCGGTCGGTTAGGAAGGCAAATAGAGAGGGTTTAAAAAAGAAGGGGGGGAAAAAGCGATCCAGAAGCACTGAGATGCAATGCCACTGGGAATTCTTTCGCGCTGTGAGCGGGCGACGGAAAGGTTAGCAACTGCAGTTTATTTTGGTTCTAAACTGGTTTGGACGTCACGTGCTGAGATGAGCTTGTCGTTTTTCATTCCTTCCCCCCCCCCCCCCCCCCCGTGACACTCTCTCTCTCTCTCTCTCTCTCTCTCTCTCTCTCTCTCTCTCTCTCTCAAACTGATATTGAAGATATCCGTGAAGATAACCTTAAGAATTTCTTATGTTGGAGATGCGCCTGTCCAAAGGGTTCAACACTTTGTATTCTGTTGTGTCCATGCAAAGTTAATGGTTGATTTGTTGGGGTTTTTGTTGTTGTTGTTGTTTTTTTGTTTGTTGGTTTGTTTGTTTGTTGGTTTGTTTTGTTTTTGTTGGTTTTGGTGGGGGGGGGGGTTGGTGGTGGTGGGGAGGCTTTGTTTTGTTTTTTTGGTTTGTCTGTTTTTATGTTGTTTCCATAGTAATGGAAACAACATAATAGGACGGGCTAAAATTTCCACGTTCATAGGCAAGCATCTGTGGTACAAACGCACGTCACTGCCGATCTCCCGCAGAGACGATTATGCAAGTGTAACTCTGACAATGACGTAAGAAAACTTGCGTCATCGATGCTGACGCGTATGGTGTTCCGAACGCACTTCTCCTCCTCAGTGAGTGCCGTCTGTGCGGATGTGTGTGCGTGTGTGCGTGTGTGAATTGTGTCCGGGCCCGTTTCTTTACAGGCGTAATATTTATTTAAATCACTCAATTTTTTGGCAGTAGATAGCTTGAATACGGACTCTGAATTGATTCACTACTAGAAAATGGTCGCTCTTATAGTTTTCATGTAAACCGAGCCTGAGTTGACATTGCATGTGAACCCAGTTCAGATGCCTATTTCTCCGAAAATACTAAACCGATCGATTTCAAATTTGGGGTTTCTAAATGAATCAAGATTGTTGAATAGAAGGCACGATCCAGGTACGATTGCACACATGATTTGCGAGTTATCGCCCTTTTCAAAAAAAGTGGCTTTCTGGCGTTTAAAGGCGTAATATTTACCTAAACCACTCCATTTTTGGGACATAGATAGCATGAATACGGACTCTCAACTGAGTGAATTTTGGAGGTTGTCGCTTTTATACTTTTGGCGTAAACCGTACCTGATGAAAGTGCTGGTGAACACACTTTAGATCTCAAAATCGCTCCTACTATACATAGATAATGAGCCTGGGGTGCCATAAAAAATATACAAAAAAAAAAAGAAAAATTCACTGCAGCCGTTGTCGTCAGTTGACTCGAAAATTTGTACTCGAAGCACATTTCCTTTACACAAGCCACACGCCTCACAAACATCGCAGAAAAGGCACACGCGCACTGACGCAAAACTGTATCAGCGTCAGTTTGCCGACGTCATGTTTGATTGACGTGGGGGTGTGTCGTCACTTTTCGGAAGTTCTCTATTTGTAGGCGGGGAAAGCGGGAGTTTCATTGACGTAGTGAGCTTTGTTTTTCCCACTGACTCTCACTCAATAGCATAGTAGAGTGAGAGAACACCACATAGGTCTCAATGGAGCACATGCACAAACGCGGCTCGCGCAAGTCTGCGTGCGTGCGTGCGTGCGTGCGTGCGTGCGCGCGCGCGTATGTCTGTGTGTGTCTGTGTGCGCGCGCGCGCAGCAGACATAACACATAGTGAAAAAACGTTCGCCGCGCAGACTTGTCTGTTAAACACATTGAGCCGGTATAAATTCGATCTTTACACTGCGCAGCAGCAACACTTCAATTTTCATGGGGCTGCTTTCATTGCAAGAATTGTATCCGAGTCAAAGTTATTACGTCAAATGTATTATGCGTCATCCCAATGAGGAAAACGTCATAGATTTCAAAGAAAACAACTTGACGTCTCTCTTCCAAAACCAAGATTGGTCTGACAAACCCGGTCAGTTGTTTCCATTGAGAGAGAGAGAGAGAGAGAGAGAGTGTGTGTGTGTGCGTGTGTGTGTGTGTGTGTGTGTGTGTGTGTGTGTGTGTGTGTGTGTGTGTGTGTGTGTGTGTGTGTGTCCTCCCGTATACATGGCATTACAAAAGAACGACCGTGACGACAGCAGGTGATTAAATGGAAACAACATATTGGGCTGGTCAGTGGCCATCTTGTTTTTTGGGGGTTTATTTTTTTGTTTTTTGGGGTGTTTTTTTTTTTTTTTTTTTGGGGGGGGGGGATTGTTTTTTGGGGGTTTATTTTTTTGTTTTTTGGGGTGTTTTTTTTTTTTTTTTGGGGGGGGGGGGGGGGGCTGTGCTTTTCTTTCTTTCTTTCTTTAGTTTGCTTGTTTACTTTTACTTGATACTTAAAGAGTGGAGGGGAGGGGCATTCCTTTATGCCTTCATTTCTTCTTTTTGTGGTTTTAATTTATTTTATTCATGTGTTTTCTGAACGTTTTTTTTGTTTTTGTTGTTTTACCTTTCATTTCTTCTACAGTCGGTTACTGTTGTGCGCGTAAGGGGGAACATACTGACGTCCCTATACCTGAAACCGAACAAAAGTCCGATAATAATTTCCACCACCAGAGGGCGCGCCACAAGATGCTAGTAATGCGCTCGTCACGTGTCCCTCGGCCATGCGCACGCGCACCCCGCAGCTTCCGCTCCCTCATCACGCAGAACGATAAATTGTGGCCAGCAGATTTCATCAAAACAAAATTCCTCATTATCTCCCCTTTTTCGAGACGCGGGGTCCCGCCGCCTGAGGGCGCTGGTGCCCGTTGTCTGCCGGAAGTGACGATATTCTCGGCTGGCAAGTGGCACAACGTCTTGACTTGAGGCGACGGGTCCCGCAAAGTCTTACGACCTTTAGAGACAAGGTTCGCGTGGTGTAGTGGTAAGCGCCTTGGACTACGGATAAGGAGACCCGGGTTCGAATTCCAGCGGAGGTAAGCGGGATTATTTTGTTCAGCCTCGACCGGCTTCTACCTAGACCGCGCGTGCTGTGATCCCAGTGGGGAGGGGGTTGGCACTTCATGGTACTTTCCCGTGTAATTGGTCAGTTTCACCGGTGTAGGCTATGTCTGTCCATATTTGTAGAACGTGCGTGAGTGACGGTGAATGATCGGCGCGTTGAGCTTCACTGTAAAGGAATGCGCCCTACAAATACCATTTATTACGTTTATTTTATTATTCGTGGGTGCAGCTTTGGTGGTGCTTTCCTCATTATGACACATCACGTGATGTGGATGATGACGTGGCCGGTATTGCAGGTGCCGTCATTCTCGGGTCCTGTTGACACCGGGACACGTGACACAGGAAGCGCGGAGTGCGATCCAGTCACGCCTTCCCGAACTACATAGACCTCCATAGCAGCATCATACCACGAGCCTCATACCCATCATTACAAAATGAACTGTCCCAACTTCTGAGTCATCCATGGATTCTTCTCACGACCTAGGAGGAATACCACTGTATGGACATGACCAAGAACTGGGGCAGCAAAAAAACAATCTAACGACCTTTCTGGGCTTTGCCTCCGCGAGAAAATACCAAGGTGTCGGAGGGTGTCCCTTTCTGTCTGCCAGTGTCCAAATGACGAGAGGTGGTATCGCATGAAACGTGCATTTTGGGGGACACTAGAAAATGTGCCCGTACACGCCGCCTGCGACACCACGACACCCTACATGCGACATGACGACACTACACACGCACGCACGCACGCACGCACGCACGCACGCACACACACACACACACACACAGAGGCACGCACACACGCACGCACACACAGAGGCACGCACACACGCACGCACACACACACACACACACACACACACAAACACACACACACACACACACACACACAAACACACACACACACACCGCCATGCCCTCCCCCACCTCCACCCCCACCCCCCAGCTCCCTTACTCCACCCTTTTATTTTAGCTCCTCACTGTATATGAGCAACGTCTTTGTCGCCTGTGGTCCCTCTAAATGTCTCCTTACTAATTAGCAGGCTGTTTCCCTTGAAGCGTCGGATCTACGGAATCCTGCTTTAGGCGGGCGACCAGCTTCTCCGTGATTCTGTGAGGGGGGAAAACGAGCCTTATTCAGGATGTGGCTGTGGCGGAGAGCCGCTGTTAATAGCGCTCCATGCTGAAATGGTCAATGTCAGGTAGTTTTCGTGTTACATTGCTGGATGTACAATGTCGGTATAGTGACAGCGTATGAGGCGTGCCAAGTAGCGGTTGACTGAACGTATATCGCATACGATGTCGCAGGCGACACATTCCGGCATTTCAGAATCTTGTATGATCCGAAACTGCTGACCTTCGCATTGTCTCCGATTCATTTGACGTAAAAGGTAAAAATGTGCGCGGTGGTCTAATAGGTAGCGCGTCGGACTTAGCCGCTGCGCTACTGAACGGCCGTCACCACTGTCACGTGGATTCGAGCTCAGATCGAGCTTGTGATATGTGATACCGGTTTATCCTGGCTACCGGGCTGCTCATCGGGGGTTTCTCTCCGGGTTATCCGGCTTTCCTCCCCTAGCAAAATTTTTTAAAAAAGATAGGTATTGGGTGGCGTGTACCGTGGCGACGCGCTTCACCCGAGGGAAGCATTTCCGGAAATTGATAAAGTTTAAAAAGTAGAAGTTTTATTATGCGCCCATTGTTCGGTTAAACTCTGTTCAGTTCAGGTCAACTCAATATGGTATCGCTGCGTTCGGGAAAGCCCATATGCACTCAACCCCATCTCTCGGTGATGGTAGAGTGTTGGACTTCTAATGCTCGGGTCGTGAGTTCGATCCCCGCTGGGGCCAAATATTTGTGCTGGCTTTTTCATCGTTGCCCCGTCTTTGATATCACCCTATGTGGTGGAAAAGGACGTTAAACCCCCAAACACCCAAACACCCACCCTCTCGGTGATGACCGCAGTGTCGTGTATGAGACTGTTCCAGTGTTGGTTTGGTCCCACGGACCCTGTCGTGCCCTTTTAGTGTCGAGCGTCGGCCACTAGTACTAACTGCTTCCTACGTTAGACAGTGCAACGCTTGTTTACACTGGACGACACAACGTGACCATCTCTTTTGATTTACACCCCCCCCCCCCCTCGCTCACAGCACCGTACGCGCGGCATAAATATGCGACTGACATACACCGCGCACACTGTCCCTGGCGACACTGTACACCGTGTCGCCCAAAACTATTCACGACAACGACCACATCAGCCCTACTAATGACTGGAGACAGAAACTTTAACGAACAGTAAAGCAGAGAGAATTAGCTGGTTACGAACCAGTTTGGCTTCATTTAGAGGACTCTTGCGGCTGGGTAATGTTTGGATTGAACACAAACGCCGTGGGCTGGGATTTATATAAGAAGCTCTTAATTTTTCTTATAAATAGGATTTCTTTTTGCTGCCCGGGGTACAATTACCGTGAGCCATCATTTGGAGGGAGCATTGCCAGGGCTTCGAGCAGTGATAAAAACAAAAATGGAAACATCTGAAAGGAAAGTCTGAGACTTCACGCAGATTTGGTTTTCTCGTCTGGAAATGTACAGCGTTGTTTTTGCTTGGCTGTGTCTGAATCTGTCTGCTACACGCCATTGTGTGGAATTACAAGTTAATCAAGAGGGAATGACGACGCCAGACTTCTACTTTCCAAATATGGTATATGTGCGATGTTTGGTGCAATCCGTTGTATAACACTGATGGATTGAAACTTCCGAAAGTTAGCTCCATGCCGTGTCTTTAACTTGCTGTACTGTGAGCAGTTGCCGTCTTTAAATGTTACTGAGCTGATTTACTTAATTCCAGATTGTGTGTGTGTGTGTGTGTGTGTGTGTGTGTGTGTGTGTGTGTGTGTGTGTGTGTGTGTGTGTGTGTGTGTGTGTGTGTGTGTGTGTGTGTGTGTGTGTGTGTGAGTGAGTGAGTGAGTGAGTGAGTGAGTGAGTGAGTGAGTGAGTGAGTGAGTGAGTGAGTGAGTGAGTGAGTGAGTGAGTGAGTGAGTGAGTGAGTGAGTGAGTGAGTGAGTGAGTGAGAGAGATGATGATGATGATGACTTTTTTTATTCAGGATAGAGCATTTAGGCATTGCTGCCTATCTTACATACTGTCCTGCTATTCTACATTAAAGGGTACTGGAGAGAGAGAGAGAGAGACTTTATTTTACAAGAAAGTCGTTACAGACCCGCGGGCCTTTAGCGCAAATTTGTCCTTGCTATAAAGAAACAATCACATGTACAACCAACCTTCATTTATCAATGGTAAAACTATTGGCGCAATGACAAGTTCCAAACGTGTCATTGCTACTCAAGGAGAGAGAGAGAGAGAGAGTCCCCATCCACTGTACCAGCTTAACTTGTCACTTTTCTAGCGGTAAAACCAACATTCCTCCGACTTCCCTTGGGTCTATGCTGCGAACTGGTTTATTGCGCCTAGGAGATGATACGTTGCAATATTTTGCTGTATATGCGCTTAGTGTTTATCTTTGATTTACCTAGTTGTAATTGCTGTTTGTTCTCTACGCTTTTTTTTGTAATCGGGAGTTCGAGAAATTAGCATGAAGGTGCAGCGTCTCCTGCATGTCCTGGGTTTATACCGCCCCGTAGACCAGTTTGCATCCTTTGTCCAACGTTACATTTTAGTTTTTTTCATGTAGTGCAGGCACACTCAGCCGCGAATTCGTCTCTGTTGCTTGCGCGGCTAAAAACTCACCCTCACCCTCCGACTTCCCCCTTCTCCCCGCCCCCACCCTCCCCCTCCCCCAGCCAAAATGACGTCAAAAGAACCACTGTACTTTGGCACGTTTCTAACCATGTTCTTTCTTTGCAGAGAAATAACGGGACCACCACTGCCACACTCAGTCTCTAACAACCGGACACCCGGATGTCACGCGAGAGACGAGAGTTGGCGTGAGTGAAGGAAATCTTCCTCCCAACGCTGAAGAGTCTATTACGAAAGCTCCCACAAAGCCTCGGCTCGTAAGCTGTCGGCGCCATTGTCTGATCTCCCAGAAAAAGACGGCTGGGTCTTCGGTTGCGGTCTCACGGATTCTGTTTCTGGATCGCTGTTGAAGAGACTGTCATGTGCAAAAGACGGCTACGAAATCTGGGGCATTACTCGTCTGAATGGACGTGACGCAGCTTCACATTGGTCTGCAGTATGGCTGTGACGCGAGTCAGACTGACTAGGGCAATGCGTATGACGCACGTTTCATGACTGTCTTCACTGCACTTGACGCACAACATCCACACAAAAAATTGACAACTGGTGTATTAATGCAGTCAGATTGGTGACAATGCACGTGAAATCGGAAACATTTCGTTGAAATTTATTTCACGTACATTTCATTCTGTTTCATTTTTTTTACCGTGTGCATGCCATACGGACACGACCAAAGCGTCGGACTGACAAGAAATTCCCCCGTGGTGCCGGCGATACAAGTTCGGATCGATGTTTGACAGATTTGTGTCTCACAAATAACAACACTTTGTCCCAGAAATATGTCAGCCTTCGCATCGCATCAGACGTGCTAATGAGAGATATTTTTACTATTCTGGTTGTGTCTTATCCCGTGTGATTTTGAGGGCCTTCTCTTGGGGGGCCAAACCTGGCTGCTCGCTAACCAAACATTGGCGGGCTTTGACGGAGCCTCTGTGTGAAGAGAGAGTTGGAGGTCTGGTGAAAGAGTATAACTGATTCCGGATATGCTCAGAGAACGTTAACCTCTGACATCTTTTTTTAACGTCGTTGGTGTAAGGGTTTGCTCGTCTAACTCTTCTAGTTTTGTGAACACCCAGTACGTACTTGCTGGCAGTTCTTTTTTTTTTAAAGAGGAGCTGTCAAAACTACTTTGCGCTGAAGAACCTGATGAAATACCTTGGAGTGAAGATCGAAAGGCATAAACTTCCAAGATAATCTGAAGGCAGTGTGCAAAAGAAGTGTTTCTACTTTCTGCCAAACGAAGATGCGAGTTTTGATCGAACTGTGTCCATGCACCGTTTTCTAACCAAGCTAGTACAATTGAAATTGAGACTTAAAATAATCTGTGCATGATATCTTCGTCGTGACTACTTGTGTCTTTTGTTTGTTGGTTTTTTATCCATAGTCCACTTTACGCGGAGAAACAATAGCGAACTGCTGAGGATCGGGAAAATAACATTTCTATTTCATGAGCAGCCAGTAGAATTCGACGCTCGTCGTACGTGAAGCTTACTGAAAAGAACTCCAATGGAAGAAAAGTATTCTACAAAAAAGAACTAGTTGTAGACCTGAAGCAAGTCTAAATGGGTTGCATTTTCTACAATACTTGTTCTGTTAGGGCCTGGTTATGCACTGAAGTGACTTTGTGGTCAGTTCACAGGCTCAACTCAAGGCCATGATTGGAAGAGGCCAGTGGAAAATCAGAATGCATAACGTCAGAGCAGTTGACCAATACGGAGATGCGTTTCACGTCAAAGGGAGGAAGTGACCAACAGGCGAGCAGGAAAGAAAAGTCGTCGAGAACTGACAATTTAATAGTGCAGTGATTCAAGACGATTCTGTCCAGTCCTGTTCCACGGGTAGTAACGTAATGACTACAACAGTCCACTGTTTCCTACCGTAGGCCATGGGTTCTCTTCTCTTGCTGAACTCTTTAACGAAGAAGATGAACTATTTTCCAGAATCGACAGATGTAATCAGATCTTGCGGCTAACCGACTAGACCGCAAAATACTCCTAGTTTTCTCTTCTTGTTGGGTCTACGTGTGCACTCACCCTTACTAAGTGACAGAAGAATACAGAAAACACTTTGCTGCTCTTGTGATAATCAAAGTTTTGTGCATAACGCTGTAGTGTATCTGACAGTTTTCAACTCTCGACTTTGGATCTGTCTCGTGAAAAGCAGGTCCTGTGCTGAACTGTGAAATTGAAATGATCCGGAACAAATTCCTGACAAAATAATCATGCCAGCGAAGTAGCTGGGTTCTTCAAAAGTGCGAGAAAATTATCGGTTTTTCTCACTACCACGCTCTTACTTTCTCCATTGAACAAAAGCTGAGGTGGGAGGATAAGGGAGAGATCTACCACTGAGAAGTCTCGTTACATCCCGCTATCCTACGTAAGCCCTGATTGGCTGAGGACCACAAGGAGAGAACTAATATCCATTACCGACGCGTGTCCTTGGGAGCGCCAGGACCTGACAGAAGCAGAGCAGGTACAACAGAGAGAGAGAGAGAGAGGTGGGGGATGTGTTGTTTTTCTTTTTACCAAAGGAAGCAGGTGACTGTTGTATGTTGTTGGTTTCATCGGAACTACGGCCTTGGAGTGGCTAGTTTCAAAGACATTGTTGTTGTCTTAACGCTGTAGCACAGATTTTGTCTTTTACTTAAGAGGAGGGTTACTGCGCTGGTGTGTAGTAGGCTTTGCTCAGTACGTAACATATGGTGTAAATAATTTTCTTCCTGATAATTTTAACAGTTTTGTTGGTTTTGGTGTGTGCATGTGTGTGCGTGCTAGCGAGCGCGCGCGCGCGCGCGCGTGTGTGTGTGTGTGTGCGTGCGTGTGCGCGTGCGTGCGTGCGTGCGTGCAACCGTCAGCCAGCGAGGGATGCAAGTTAACGCACCAGACGGTGTGTACGTCTTGGTACCAGAATGTAACCTATGGTAAAGATACTTTGATCTTTCAGGTGCAGTTTTTATCAGTTGTGTGTGTTGGCGTGGATGTGTGTACGTGTGCGCGGCGCGCGTCTACTACAACCCTGCGACCACCAAGAAGCAGCTGTGAACTGATCTTAACCTTTCGTGTGTCTTCAGAACCACGGCCCCTTCCTGCAGACACGTCGGTCTGCCAGTGGCCATTCGCGACAGATAAAAGGTGGACACTGAAGCCGAGCGTTCCTCATCCTGTTTAGTACTACAGTGTTGCGACTCCAGTGGCTGTATTCATTCCGCACCTGCGGCTCCGCGCTGTAATCCACACCTGAGAGCACCAGGTGAAGTAAGGTAATTACGGAATGCTGCGGGGGGTTCCCATCTCAGTGTCACCTTTCTCTCTCTCGATCTAGATCTATGTAGAGATGGGTGGTACTCCGAGCAACAGATACTTTGATATTACAAAGGTTGTTTGTTTGTTTGTTTGTTTGTTTGTTTGTTTTTCGTGTTGTGCTACAGGTCAGAGCTGGTATCTTGAGGGAGGGGGGGGGGGGGTAGGAGGTGCAGTGGGTGTAGTACTCTATAGTGTGTGTTTGTGTGTGTGTGTGTGCGGGGGGAGGGGGGGGGGGCGGAGGGAGTTAGTGGTGGAAGTAGGGTCTTGCGTTGCATGTAAGGAATTTACGTGCAGATTGTGGCCAAAGACAACAAACGCACAGGGCCTCAAAAATGAATGCCTGTATACTCCCTATTTGCCTCAGACATCGTATCCACCCCCTAAAAATGCTTCGGTTTGGAAACAGAAATTACCATGCACAGACCATTCAAGGGCACGCACCTGACAGGAGTTTTTTTTTTTTTTAAATTGAATGTCTCCTTTCCGCACAGCCCTCACTTGAGTAATGCAAGCCTACTTTCTGTTTAGGCCAGAGAGCCACTTTACTCAAATCCACTCGCGTCACTTCTGCTTGCCATGTGCGCAAAAATGTCCACGCTTCACTGGCAGCTTGTCTCTTGTTGCGACCCCCTGGCAGGCACCTTGCCCTACAAAATCAAAAATCACGAAAATCACGTTTTTCATTATTACAAAGTAGCACACTCGCCAAACATGGCCCTTCGGATAAACACCGTACAATGTCTCTTTTGGTGATAATAATAATGATTAATAATACTAATTATTATTAAGATTATTATGAATAATAATTATTATAAATAACAAATAGTCTAATAATTAGTATTGATATAAATAATTAATAACTATTAATAATAATGATGATAATAATAATAATGAATCTATATTGTCCATTAAAAGCGTCCATATCGTGGAGGGAGCTGCGGTGGTCGAAAGGTAGAGCGTTGGACTTCTAATGCTCGGGTCGTGAGTTCGATCCCGGCTGGGGCCAAATATTTGTGCTGGCTTTTTCATCGTTGCCCCGTCTTTGATATCACCCTATGTGGTGGAAAAGGACGTTAAACCCCCAAACACCCACCCATATCGTGGAACATGTTCTTTAGCTCATAAAAATAATTGTGTGGACAGGGCAAGCAGGTAATTATGCTCTTGCGTTATGCCAGAAATCAGAGCTACTTTCTTGAGGGTTGAGAGTTCCCTTTTAGGTTCTCAATTTACGTGAGGAAATTAACACCGCATGCGTGTGTCGCCTTTAAATGTGATGAAACTCTAGGCTGAAAATTAAGAAACCCACCCGCTCTTCCTGTAGCATTATCGTCTTGCATTACAATCCTCATGT
Organism: Batillaria attramentaria; assembly: GCA_018292915.2. Classification (NCBI taxonomy): domain Eukaryota; kingdom Metazoa; phylum Mollusca; class Gastropoda; family Batillariidae; genus Batillaria; species Batillaria attramentaria. Next base: position 1,982 of record JACVVK020000162.1, on the reverse strand, counting down.
CCGGTACGTCACCTCTTTGCGCCCATATTTGGCTAAAACATCTTCGCTCGCACAGTATTTAATTAATTTTGCCCTTTCATACCTTCAGCCATTTTGACCAGTCGCTTAGAATTTCACATCATTTTGCTCCACTTGTATTTTTTTTTTTTAACAAATGCTATGAGTCTGTATGACATTTAATCCCCCACTAAAAGCATCGTTAATTCACTTTACTCTGAGGAGAGCACTTTTTTTTATCGCATCGTTCTTTGAAGGCACAGAGCAGGTTCTCACGATTTTAGTTTTGCGGGTTTCCTTTCTGCCAGTGTAAAAGTTCATCATTTCACACCAGAAGGGATATTACAGAAAGGAAACCTGCAAAAAGCGAGGCGGTTAGCTAATAGAAATGCGACAAATCCCCGCGGGCTGATATGATCAGAGACATGATTTTGTGGCTCTGATATGATGAAAGGGAATGATGCTACCATTGTTATGCCTCAACTGTCGCTCTGAGCTGTCTGTCATCACACTACTCAGAGTCCTGGACAGTGGCAGCGTCTGTAATGCTGGCACTCAGCCAAAAGAGGCGTAATCGATGACACGGCAACCACACTGAGCTCTCCAGCAGCGTAACAACAGTGGTAGAATTTGAAATGTTCGACCGCTCGCGCGAAGTGGAAACAACATTGTATCGCATAAAGAGCTGTACTAATAAGGAACATAGAGTATTTCGAGCGTACAGGCGCACTCCCTCGCAGAGGCATCTAGGCCAACTCGTACAATTTGTTCGTTGTTTGTTTTGTTGTTTGTTGTTGTTTTGTGTGTTTGTTTTGCCTCAGCATCAAACGCGCATCGTCCGTAACCATCATATTAAATGCTGTGTTGACAGAGCCGGCTGACAAATCCACCACCATCAGAATGACAAACGACAGTCTCGGACACCTGATCCCAGACGGACCCTGCCCCCCGGACCTTATCCGCGGGTCAGCGGACGGGGACTTGGGTCTGGCCTACGACAGCAGTTTCCAGGGCAACGGCAGCTGGGGCGGCGAGTTTTGCACGGAGAACGCCACCCTGTACCCCTTTGACGCGACTGAGTATCCGCCTTTGATTCTCCCCATGACTAACCCGCCCCGGTTCGCCATCCCCATCAACGGCTATGTCTCGCCCATTCTCGTTTTCCTGACCATCATCAACAACTCGCTCGTCTGTGTGGTTCTGCTGAAGCGGCACATGCGCAGTCCCACCAACGCCCTGCTCGTCGCCATGGCGATCTCGGACATGCTCACTGGCGTGTTTCCGGTCCCCATCTTCATCCACTTCTTTGGGACGAAGAGGTTCTGGGAATACGTGCCGTTCGAGTGGTGTCTGGCTCACAAGTACCTGTCTGAGGTGATACCTATAGTGTTCCATACTGCCTCCATCTGGCTCACTATGGCTTTGGCCATACAACGCTACATCTATGTCTGTCATTCCTTTAAGGTAAGTTTTGTTGTTGTTGTTGTTCTTCTTCTTCTTGTTTTACTATTTTCGGGAAATTTGGGCTGCTTCCCCCCGGGGGAAGCGTGTTGCCGCGGTGCAGCGCCAACTAATTCCTATCCTATTTTAAAGCAACTTTGGTGGGGGAAGAAAGCCGGATAACCCGGAGAGAAACCCCCGATGAGCAGCCCGGCAGCCAGGAAAACCCGGTATCACATATCACAAGCTCGACCTGGGCTCGAACCCACGCTTCATCGCCGTGACAGCGGTGACGGCCGTTCAGTAGCGCAGCAGCTAAGTCCGACGCGCTGCCTATTAGACCACCGCTCACCCCAGTTATCTCTTTTAAAAATAAGTGTGTGCTCGTGGAAAGGAGGGGAAATGTCACTTAGCTTTCAGGCTGCTTGACAAAATAGCTGGTGCTCCGGGTATGAAGACCATCCTCTTAGCAGCATCAAGTATTCGAGATGTGCGACTTTCTTTGAAAGCGCGATGCTTTTGTAGTACAATTACTATGTCCCGAA
>JACVVK020000161.1:1230000-1303092 GCA_018292915.2 Batillaria attramentaria | reverse complement strand
GCAACATCTTACCATCATCCTCATCTCCATCATCATGCATAATAAAAAGTGTCCCAACTTCCGAGTCCTCTGTGGATTACCATTACCTGGGAGGAACACCACTGGAGCTGGCAAAGAGTTGGGGCAGCAAAAAAAAAAACAAACAAAAAAAACTGACTCGTATGAGCGTCAGCAAGGGTTGAATGAGGATCGTAAACGCACGCACACACACGCACGCGCGCGGGCGTTTTCATTCGCCCCCCCCCCCCCCCCCCCCCCAAAAAAAAAAACAAAAAAAAAAACAAAAACAACAACAAAAAAAAAAAAAAACAAAGCAAAACTCAAATCATCATCTTTTAAAGCTGACCGCACTGTGAAACTTCCAGATTTTCTGTGAAAAATGAAATGTGGACAACTTCATGAAGGGTACAGTGCGCATAGTTGGAAAATAGGCAGTCCAGCCACGCCAAGATGGCCGCCTGAGACTGTGAGAGCATTCCGAAACGTTCCCACACCCCCGAAGACACAGTCGGGTGGAGACTGGTCGTCCACGCATGTACCAGACAAGGGCCTTTGTTAACCTGTGGAGTGTCATTGTCTTAAGCCGTTGACACGCGAAGGCGCCTGAGGTGCGATTGGGATGCTAAAAGCCTTATTGTTCACAAGCTAAAGTTAAGCCTGCCTGATTGGACGTGTCTGCCACCTACGAACCTCATGGAGTCTGTTGGTTAACAGCATCAAAGGGGCCGACGTACGCACCTGTGGTGGGGCAGGGTTCTTTCTCTCCCCGACTGTCGCGAGTTTGTTGCCCGACGTACACAACTAGGAAAGTTCTTTGTTTCACTGTTGGTCGAACTCGTACAGTTGTACCGTGTCTGTACCATGCCATGCCGTATCAACACATTGCACTGAAGAATAACCCCCCCCCCCCAAAAAAAAAAAAAAAAATAAAAAAATAAATAAATAAATAAAGTGCTTGTCTCTGACTCGTCAGAAATATGGAACCCCTCCTCCATCAGAACCTTCCTTTGTTTCAGGTGTACAGAGGACTTGAAATAAATTCAAGGTCTGCACTAGTCAGGGCAAAGTAGAAAAGCCGGGGTATGTTAAGCTGACACCTTCCCGTCACTGGAATGTCATTGACAATGCATTTTTTCATAGCAGTCAGGGAAAAGTTTGGGAATCTTGATAAGTTGAGTGCAAGCAGTGAGTGTTTGAAAAGTTCACGAGGACATCTGCATGCGTCTTAGTCCGTCTGGTTCGAGCTGGGCGTGCAAATGTTCATCGTGATTTTTGAAATCTTTATTTGATTTGAAACCGAAGATGATAGATAAAGTTTTTTGCTTGTTTTTGTTGTTGTTGTTGTTGTTGTTTTTTAAAGCAAAATCGATCGCCTGGCTTTCGGTGTTTTCTTCTCATTCTTCTATGCCACCGTGATCCTGACCATGGCCGATTTGGAAAGGGGCTGGGGTAGGATTCGGCCTAATCACTGCTCTTCTGTGAAAGGGTGTCATCCCACTGAGACCTGTCCTACTGAGACCCAGCCACTGAGACTCATCCCAGTCAGACCCCATCCCAGATAGACCCCGTGCCACATAGACCCCGTTCCAGATAGATCCATCCCAGATCGACTCATACTAAGAATCTGTGTGTGCACGATGCGCACGTGCTGGTGTGTGTCCGGTGCATGCGTGCGTGCATGTGTGTGTTCGGGGGGGGGGGGGGGGCAGCGGATATCGTCCTTTTCTACCACATATGACACTCTTACCGCGTAGAGAGAGAGAGAGAGTTGTATTTAACACACACACACACACACACACACACACACACACCTGCATGAACACGTGCGCACCGTGCACACACAATTCTTAGTATGAGTCTGGGACGGGGTCTATCTGGGATGGGTCTATGTGGGGCGGGGTCTTACTGGGATGGGTCTCAGTGGGAATAAACCTGTGAAAGCTACGATACTTTTTTTTAATTTTTTTTTATTACACGCAGGTTGCGCAGCAGAGCCCCAGGAAGAAGTCCGGACCATTTTATAGAAATTCCGACGCTTCTTGCGAAGCCACACACCGTTTCCGAGAGGAGCAATTCTGACCATGGACGATTTGGAATGGGACTGGCATGAATTTGGGCCTCGCTGCTACTTTTTTGTGAAAGCCATGGTACTTTTAATACATGCACACAATGGAGCAGACCCCAAGGAAGCGTTTCGGACTATCTCTACCAAAAAAAAAACCCCAAAACCCTAAACATCCCGCGGTTTCCCGCGACGCTGTACGCCATTTTCGAGGCGGCAATTTTGACCATGTCCGATTTCGAAAGGGAGTAGGATAAAATGGGGCCTCGGCGCTGCTTTTCAGTAAAAACTACACGTGTTTTTCTTAAATTATTATTGCATGCAGCCTACGCAACATATCCTGAGGAAGCGGTCCAGATCATTTCTATTAAAAAAAAAAAAAAAAAAAGTTTCTCGCGAAGCCACACAACAATAGAGGACGACCTCAGATGTAAGAAAATTAGGGAAATCAAAAAGAAGAAACAAATTGCGGCGGTCATACATGACGAATAAGGTTTATCATATCTTATTGCCACACAAAAAAACCAACCCCGTCGAAACGGGCTTTGAAATTTAGAGGTTTTATTTGGGCGTTTGTTTATAATTATTCAGGTTTTTTTGTGTTTTTGGTCGCGGCACGTTTGCACCTTCCAGGCAGCTTTAGTAAGTTCTGTTTGGCATTTTGATTGGGCTAGCTTTCTGTAGTTCGCCCGCTATAAGTGTGATTTGGACAGAAGGCATCTCGGATTCTTAGTTTCTGCATCTCGGGTTCTTAGTTTCTGCATCTCGGGTTCTTTATTTCTGCATCTCGGGTTCATTCTTTGTTCTGTCGTTCCTGTAGTATCAGTTCTCACGATTGAGATCTTTGTCTTTTTCACGGTTTTTCGTGTCAGCGTGGGGAGCCGGGGTGGTCGAATGGTAGAGCGTTGGACTTCTAATGCTCGGGTCGTGAGTTCGATCCCCGCTGGGGCCAAATATTTGTGCTGGCTTTTTCATCGTTGCCCCGTCTTTGATATCACCCTATGTGGTGGAAAAGGACGTTAAACCCCCAAACACCCACCCTCGTGTCAGCGTTTGAGCGACTGTGGGGGACCGGCCCAAGTGCCAAAGTTTGCGTCACGATGTCCACTTGTAGTCATCGAGCGAGACACCTGGCCGGCCGGGTATTAGCCCGGGTGACTAATCCGAGATGAAATGCTTGATACCCGCCGGACTTGTCACAACTTTTTCTTCGGCGCTGTCGAACTTTTGTTCACACCACATACGTTAACTTAAAGATTGGGGGCGTGGTTTTGGCGATTCTTTGTTTCATCGTGTCCGTGGTTAAGTTTAGCACTTGACGTTTGTGGGCGGAGTTATACGTTTATTCAGATGTAGGGATTCAGTGCTCTGGACAAAAAAAAAACAAAAAAAACGGCTAACCATACTTTGTTCAGAGAGTTCAGTTGCATCCGACGGCGTTTGTAACTAGGGCCCTTCGCGCTCCTACACTCATGCAACACACTTCAGTGTCCTTCGCGCTTGCAGTCGGTCTTTGTGCATTAGTGATGGCGCAAATTCAGTGTCCCTGTTTTGTCGTGCCGGACATCAGGGAGCCCCCGCCTGCTATAATACCTAACACTAATGGGCCGGTACCTGCTTTTCCTGACATAACTCGACCGCCACCCCCGTTACCTGCGGCACATCCCACGGCACCGCCACGAGTCGGCGTTTTAGTGCGGCCCTATCTTGGAATGGGTGAGTTGATCGTCGTATGTAGTTGATGTTTGTTGGCTAAAATTATTTTGAGTTTGACTCGGCCCGTGTTGTCCTATTCGGAAAAGAGCTTGAACGAGCTGTTTGGAGCAGCTGAGTCTGTACTGTTTTAGCAGAAAATGAACTGTCATCGAATCACCGGTTTCTGGCTGAAAACCGCGTGGTCAAATGGTGAATCGTTTGCCGCGATCGGTGCTGACGATCGAAAAGCAGGCGTGTTGGGCAGATTTTACATGGGATGAATTATCAGTTTTGTCTTGCTTTCAGCATTGACGTAGAATTTGAGAACATTGATTGTTTTGTGTAAACTAGGGAAGCGACTGGGCTAGAAAAGTAACGACGCCTTTGTAGTCGCTAGAGATTTGCCCTTCACGCCGATAGTTTTGGGTGGCGTCTTGAAGGTTAAACGGAAATCGTGTAATGAGATTATGTAAGATGTACTTCGGATTTTACGATTTCGCTTCCAAGGTGTTCTCGCGTTGGGTACACGTGGTCAACCCTGTGTTTTTGTCGGTTCCCCCCCCCTCGCTATTGGAAGATCGGAAGATGTGCTTTTACGGCTTCTTTTCAGTTTGGAGCAGCTGGGTGTGTACTGTATTTGTAGAAAATAAATTATCATCGGTTTCTAGCTGAAAAGCACGTGGTCAAACGGTGAATCGTTCAGTGTCGGAAAACGATGATCGGTGGTAGCGACCGTAAAGCGGACATGTTGGGCACAGATACAGAATGTAAATGTGAAGGTAAACTGGGATGAATTCATCAGTTTTGTCTTGCTTTCACCATTGAAGTAGAATGTCGGTTGTCGGTCGTGTAAACTAGGGAAGCGATTGGGCTGGAAAAGTCAGGGCGCCTTTGTAGTCGCTAGAGGTTTGCCCTTCCCGTCGATAGTTTGGTGGTCAATCCTGTGTTTTTGTTCTTGTTTTGTTTATTGGTTTTTTTGTTTTTTTAATTTGGTTATTTTTTTCGCCCATGTAAGATCGGAAGATGTACTTCGAATTCTTCGGCTTCGTTGGAGTAGCTGGTTCTTGTACTGTATTGTTAGAAAATAAATTGTTATCGAATCATCGGCCTCCAGCCGAAAAGCACGTGGTCAGATGGTGAATCGTTCAGTGTCGCAAACCGAGGATCGGTGGTAACGATCAAAAACTGAGCAGACATGTTGGGCACAGATTTGAAATGTAAATGTGATGGTAAACAGGGATGAATTCATCAGTTTTGTCTTGCTTTTAACATTGAAGTAGAATGGAGAACATCGGTCGTGTAAACTAGCGAAGCGATTGGGCTGGAGAAGTAGTCGCCATTGTAGTCGCTAGAGCTTTTCCCTTCCCGTCGATAGTTTGGTCAACCCTGTGTTTTTGTTTTGTTTGTTTGTTATTGTTTTTTTTCTTTCTCTCTCTCTCTCTCTCGTGTAATATCGGAAGATGTACTTCGAATTCTTCGGCTTCGTTGGAGTAGCTGGTTCTGTACTGTATTTTTAGAAAATAAATTGTTATCGAATCATCGGTTTCTAGCTGAAAAGCACGTGGTCAGATGGTGAATCGTTCAGTGTCGGAAAACGATGATCGGTGGTAACGATCAAAAAGCAGACATGTTGGGCATGCTTTTGCGTCCGGGTACCCAAGCGTGGCTTGCGTGTATGATCGTGGGTGACAGCTAGGGCTGACAGCGAACTTCATTGGTTACCATGTAGCCACTGTCTGCGCCGATTGATCAGCCGTGGTAACGACAGCACAGTACATAACTCGTCGTTTCTGCGATACTTTGCCCGATCGGTTCCACTTTGACTGAGGACCAGGCGGACGTATCACGTTTTGCTGTGTTCCCTGTCACTGGCCGCAGGCAGAGTCGGTTGTAGAGTGAGTTCTCAGCGACCGATCGCCGGTACTGGCGTGTTCCTTCAATCTCCACAGTACGCGTTCTCGCCTATGGTATCTGTACCGTCACTCTGGTCATATTAATGGACTCCGGATGTAAGTTTTCAAGGGTCTGTAGTTTGAAAATTACAGATTCGGATTGTTAGCGCATGGCAAGAATTTCCGCAAAATCTTCAAGGTTGTTTTTTGTTTGTTTTTTTCAAGTTGTCTACGGGTGTCACTTCCTTCCACGGGGTTGCCCTAGTTCGGTAATTAGGGTCTCATACACGGGTCTGGTCCATGTTTGAACTTCAGATCGGAGAAGTCTCACGTTACACAGGCCAGGAAAAGCTAGCTCGGATAAAACACCTTGGCTCATGCATAAAATGAAATGACGAGAGATTACTGTGCAAAGTATAATATTAATAGAGACACCTCCATGGAATAAGTGAATGGCATGCTGGTTTTTGTGGCTTTTGGTGCGTGCCCACCCTTTATTCACCAGCTTTAATCTGTCACGTGTACTTTCCTGGATAGGAAGTTTTGCGGACAGATTTTTTTCAAACTCATTTGGAAACAGTCTGCTCACTGATCTGCAGATCTGAAGAAATAATATGTGCAAATATGCTCACATGTTAACCTTCAAGTTTACTAGGTCTCTGAGCACATAATGCTGTTGTAAAATTTTAAGATGTAGTTGACCGTGTCTCAAAACCGTGAAAAATCCTACCAGCAGTATTGGGGCATATATATATATAGACCGCACACATACCAGTTTAGACAAGAGTTTTTTCTCCATGACACGATTTAATGTGGGTATGAAACCGACATTTTCCACTACCCCTTGTATCTTTCAGTTTTCCTGTTACTTCCCCTGTACACATAATATATACAATATAATTTGCTGAACTTCTGTGCCGGGATGCTCATCTCTTGTGAAGGGTTGTTTCTGCGGTCTTCGGGCAACACACCGATGGATGTTTGGCTGCAGTGCAGTTGTCATTTTTTTATTTTATGAATTAATTGATTTGACTTCATGGCCTGTTAATTTGATTTTTTCTCAACACTACGACCAAAAATCCTTAACCTAATCAGTGGGCCACCGACCATCCAGACACCTCCACCACCACCCAGTAAGTACTAGCACATTGTCTTGTTATTTACTGTTTGAAATTGTTCTTCAGCTCGTGGTGTGTACTTGTTTGGAGGTAGCGTGCAAGCATTTTCCCTAGCATTGCTCTGTGCTGTGCTTTTAACCCTGGTGGGGAGCCGGGGTGGTCAAATGGTAGAGCGTTGGACTTCTAATGCTCGGTTTGTGAGTTCGATCCCGGCTGGGGCCAAATATTTGTGCTGGCTTTATCAAAATTGCCCCGTCTTTGATATCACCTTATGTGGTGGAAAAGGACATTAAACTCCCACCCACCCCACCCCACCCTTTTAACCCTGGTAATGCTTAGCCCGGAATGTTCCCATCTACCTCAGTGGCTTTTCAACAAATTAATACAGCAAGATCAGGGTTGTTAAAGTGATTCGTGTACATAGAGTGTAATGTACCACTGCAGGATTTTGATGGTTTAACTAATTACACTTTACCTGTACTGTTCCAGGGCAAGCCCAGTTTGAGGAGGCTGTTTACCATCCTCAGTATCAACCCCAGCAAGCGCAGCATTACCAAGCTGCCGTAAGTAAAAATAGACGCATGTATCAGGGACTTGTATTCATGTGTGTTTTTTTTTTTTCTTTAATGTGATGGGCTCTCACAAAGGGAGCAGTTAGCCAGCCACTTTTTAGAAAACAACAACAAAAATGGTGATAGGTCAAATTCACCAATTTTAAAGATTGGTTGATTTTGGGGTCCATAATGTCGTTATTAATCTACCGAAGAAGACTTGCGCAGAGACTCCTCGGTGCGCTTCGCGAAGATGTTTACGTCTAAGGCAGAAGGTAGCTTGCATGCTAATATCAAGCATATAATACTTGATATTTGCATGATTCCGACACCACTTGTCACCAGCCATTTTTCTCACCACCGCTCCTTTTCAACGGCAAGTTTTGAACATACATGGTACGCCAACACCATGCTCCAGAATGAGAAATAATTGTTGTACTAAAAGTGAGCGTTATTTTCTGCGCTTGTCAATGTCTCCGTATGAGGCATGTCCCCAATAGCACCCTTTGTCTATCTACACTTTTGTGGAAGCCCATCATACATGTACCTTGTTAAAAGTAAAACTTGCCCATGCCACAAATTGCTTTCTGTTGGTACGCAATCAAGAGCATGTCAAAGGGGAGGTAAGTTTGAGCTATGCTGCGATATATGCACTGTAACAACAGTCTTGGTTCCATCCCTTGGTTTCATCAAATCAGATCTCTTTGTTTTCAAATGTGAAGTATGCCATGTAAATGCAAAAGTTGCCTTCCCTGTTTAGGAGTTCATTGCAGTGTTTAGTGCTGGGTCAGATGTGATGTACATGGTGGCAATGTTGTTTCACTTGCAGTATGACATGTCCAAACAGGCGGTCGCCTCGGCACGTATGCCTGGCGGACACGTCGCCCCCCCAACACAATCTGGTTATATGGCTGCACGACAACAACAGCAGGTATGGTACGAGTTTAGTAACTCGCTCTCGCTTGTCTCTCTTGCTTACTCTCTCTGTTTTGCCTTTCTCTCTCTCTCTCTCTGTCTCTCTCTCTCTCTCTCTCGCTCTCTCTGCATGACCCGAGGGATTTCTCTTATATTTCCAAAAAATTTCTAAAGACATCCCTTTTTTGGCAGGGGAGTGAGTTTGGTAGCTGTGGGACTTTTTACCTTCTCTGCCACTGATTTTCTCTCATTTTACAGCCCTGAAAGTCAGATTTTTGCCATGCTAGCCTTTGACTAGTGACTCATCACTTTTACTAGCCGTACTAGAAAAGTTACTCGCCAGACATCAAAGCCTTTACGTCATACTTCAGTCACAAACCATTCTGAAAGCTGGCTTTTAAAACATGGATATAGCGCGTACTCTAGGGATAGCATCGCATTAACTCTTTGACATCGCAAGCTTGGCCAGTGACCTACTTCCCTGCTGACGCGCATGCCGCTGCCGGCTGTTGAGAGTGACGCAAGCCGGTTCGCGTCCCGATGCGTAAAGGTTAACATGGAGTAACTCCTTGGAGCCGGATGTTGTCTACAGTACAGCCGAACAAATTCACTGTTACCAACTAATGTTTTTCGATAATAGTAATGGATATTTATATGCACTTATTCTCAGTCCTTGGGGCCCTCTCTCCATATTCTTGAGGGTCCTTTTGTAAATTTTGTGGGTCCATGGTCTTTTGATTTAAAAAAATCTGAAAGTCAAAACCGTTTGTTGTTGTTGGTTACAACGGCATTCAATAGGAGAGATGTTTGACTTTGTGAATTGTAGCGTATTGGCCATGCAAAACGGCAAGGCAAGGAACCTGCATGCTTACCAAATGGCACATTATGACTATGAGAGAGCCCCCCCCCCCCCCCCCCAAAAAAAAAGTGCGTCCCCTGTGACGCTGTGTTCTCAGATTTGTGCATCAGTTCAAGAGTTTTGTGCATACAAATACGCACACCTGCGCATAATCAGGAACATCCTTTTACTGCTTAGAGTTAGACATTGAAAATCAGCTTAGTTTTACCACATGCACATATGGCATGTAATTTTTAAATTTTACTCACTAGCATTTTTAACCCACCCACCGAGCAAAATACTTGCCACTTTCAGGGCTGTTTGAATAGGTAGCACCTACACTGGTTTCGCTTGTACTTGTAGTGATAATTTTAAAACCATAATAGAGGAGGTGCACAACCACAGTGTGTCACAAAGGAAGTGGTGCTTACTAGTACTACCAGTATCCATGAGCAGCCAAACTACTTTCAGCTTTTACCTGTCTGTAGCCTCATAGATTTTAATTTTATTTATTTGTTTTACTTTTTTTGGTCTTTAATTTTTAATACAAATCATCCTGAGCAGTTTTTTAATTTCATTACAGCCACAGTACTATGTGGATACTGCACAAGAGTCTATGTGGCCCCAGCAGGCCCAGGTAGAGAGATGTTCGGTTTTTTGTACGGGCACCCTCATTCTACCATCCATTGGCTTTTGAAATGATGGGAATGGTTAAATGGTTGGGGGCTAGGTAAAGTGTTTTGGTAGGATGTTAAAGCTTATTGCCTTGCCTCTTTCTGAAATTTTCAGTGAAGTTTGTGCAGTGTGTATTTTTAAGGCCTGTCTTTGACCAACTATAGTATGACGCAGACCGACCAAAAATTATCATGGTGGTTGGTCTATTTCGCTAACATCGTCAGGCTATATCACTCATATGCTATTAATTCGGACAGTGACTCCAGTCCAACCGCTGTTTTTTCCCCTCTCAAATATTTTTGAGTGTAATTTTTTTTTTTTTTTTTTACTTCAGCTACTTATGCTGTTTAACGAAACTGAAATAATATAGATCTCTGGACTAAAGACATCAGGAATTTTTTTTTTCCTGTGAAAGCAAAAGCTGAATTGTATAATGAGGATGCTCTCTGAAGTGTGGCGTTTTTGTCATCCCTGAGCCATTTCCATCCCACCATTTCATGAATCTTGTGTTCAAACTTTTTTCCCCCCCCGGTGTTTGATGTTAGCAGTTGATTGTTGCATTTCACTGCCAACTCTAGGTGGTTGTTTTTTCCCAACAATCCTACTCTGTTCTGTGATTCTCTGTTGCGGGTACTAACAGTAGCATGATACCTTTTTCACTTGCTTTACATTATACACTCTTTCGGGGCAGAGAGTATTGCTCAATAAGTCAAATAAAACTTTCCTATTGCTGAAGTTCGTATTTTCCATGTTTCTGTAACTGCTCAACAACTTTGAATTACTCCATAGGGCACTTTCTTCCATTCTTATTCTTCAAGTATGGAGCAAGGAGACTTGCCTAACGTAGCAATCACCTAAAAAGATTTTAACATGGGCAGGGAAGATAAACAAGTCACTCTCTGGTCTTGGAGCTCTGTCAGAACAGCCTGCATGAAAAATAGTGAAACCTAGATGCTTTGGAAATGTTCAGCTCACAAAATTTGAACAAATAAATGTCAATTCTAAGTTCCGAAACGTATATAGCTGAGCTGACCCTTCGCACCACATTGATTGTAGAGTGTTTATATCCAGTGTGTGAGAGAATGCATGTGATTCGCAGACCTGCCTACCCTACGCATTGACCATAGAAAACTAAGTAATTTTGGGCTTACTACACATTTAATGGCCCCACTACACAATTTTGTTTCCTAAATCTACGTAGTTTAGCGGTCAGCGTTTCGTCAGATCTGATCTGAACTTTTGCTCGCACCGATCCAGTTTTTTTAACAAGCCTCAAGTTTATCAGTGTATAAATACCCGGTAGAAAAAAATTTGGCTTAAAAAAAAAAGAAAAAAAAAAGACCCAACATACTGAGATACTATGGTAGTACACTGTAACCAGTCGAATCAAACAAGCCAAAGAATAGAATGGTTGATTTATAGCTTAAGATAAGTTGGGATACGTTAGGACTACTCATTTGGCCAGGAAACTACTCGTTTGATTTTTGGCACTACTCATGTCATGTTTGGTGAGTAGGCAGGTCTGGATTCACGTGAGCGTGCGTGTTGGGTTCAGCTCGCGGCACTTTGAGCCGATTAATGAAATTGGGTAAAGCGCCTCTAAGAATACTCATTAGGCCCGATGCACACGAGCGTCGGCGTCAGCACCATGAAGCAAGCAGCGAAGGCTGTCTCGCATCATACACCTCGCGTCAGTGCGCGGTGTGCGCCGTTTGCATGCACACTTGGCTTCGGCGTCATTCGCCTGCACGGCCTGTTCGCTGAGCCAACACTGCACGCGCTGACCCACACTGCTTTCTGATTGGCTGAAACCAAGTCTGCAGCGCGGCGTCAGCAGCAGAAATAGGACATGTTCTATACGCGGCGTCAAAGGATTCCGCCGCCTGGCATCATTGATGCCGTTGCCTGTCGCCAGGCGCCGATGTCATGCACACGTGGCGGCGCCTTGAAACTGTCGCCGGGAGTCAGATCCGCCGCTCGGCATCATGACGCTGACGCTCGTGTGCATCGGGCCTTATCATTATCATGTCTTTTAGAGTTTATGGAGGCTGCGGGCTGAACTGTACAGTTGTGGCTCGTGTAGCGCGGGTGGATGTTCAGTTACCAGTTCTCGTTCCCATTTTGTTAACCATTTCTCGTAGACACATGTTGCTTTTCCAGGAATAACCTGTGACCGTGTTTGCTTACAGTATTTCTGTTAGGCGTTGACGTCTTTTGTATTATGTATTATGTATGTGGTGAATGGTGGTGTTGGTACAGCGTAGCTTAAGGGTTTTGTTACTCCCAGAAAGCATGCTACTACATCACTGGGTGTTTTTCAGAGGACGGTGTACTTCTACATGATTCTGATGTTAATCATCAAATGAAGAGCTAGTTACACAATCAGGTTGGTATCTGGTTGTCCATGTACCTTGCCAGTACTGAGTAGAGATGTTCGCCTTTTCAGTTCTAAAATTTGGGTAAATATCAATTTTGCACCACGGCTTACCTCAGGGACAAACTTTAGGTCCTCTGTGTTGCCTTGCATGAATTTTCTGCCAAATGATGTGTATCATTTAGATTGTTACGTTTCAGTACTATGTGACGTCTCAGCAGCCCATACGGACCCGAATGCCGTTAAACAACGGCCAGATTGCTAATCCGGCGATGTTCCTACCGGGAATGCCGTATGGCATGGCTCCACCAGGACAGGTTCCTTTTAACCAGCAGGGGAACATCCAGATCGTGCAGCAGCCTGCGCAACAATATGTAGTGAGTGTTTTCTCTATGCGGGTTTATGATGCTTGCGTGTGCCATGAATTTCTTTCACTCACTGGTAATAGCACAAACGCTGGTCTGCCAGCGGCAGTTACATCGCACATTGATTTTGCAGACCTGCCTAGCCTACGCATTGACCATAGAAAACTAAGTAATTTTGGGCTTACTACGCAACTATGCATTTATTTACCCCACTACGCAATTTCGTTTCCTAAATCTACGTAATCAAGTTAGCAGTTGGCGTTTCGTCAAATCCCATCTGCATTTTTGCTCGCATCGATCCAGCTTTTTGAACAAGCCTCATTCAAAGTTTAACGATGTATAAATACCCGGTCGAAAGAAAGTTGGCTTAAAAAAACAAAAACAAAAACCCATAGATACTATGGTAGTACACTGTAACCAGTTGAATCAAACAAGCCAAAGAATAGAATAGTTGATTTGTAGGTTATGCAACAAGCTGGTAAATGGCACATTTTGGTTGGGATACATTAGCCGGGGACTACTCATTTGGTTTTTGGCACTACTCATGTCTTGTTTGGTGGGTAGGCAGGTCTGATTTTGTAAAAACACATTCTGAGGTTCCTGAAGTTTACAGGCTGGGGCATGGTCAATCATTTGATAAAGTTTCCGGGGGGGGGGGGGGGGGGGATTGTAGAGGAAAAACACTGTGCCATCGTGCATACTTCCATGTTACACAGAGTGACTCATCCGGATGATTTGGGTTTACATGTGCCACCACAGTGCAAATATTTTACTGCATAGTAATACTATCAATCTTCATTTGAATTCAGATGGCTAGTTTGACTGTTTTGTGGTAGTAGGGTGGGGTTTTTTTTTTTGGGGGGGGGGGGGGGGGCGGGGGTCTGAACTTTTAGCCAAAAACATCTGAACTTTTAGCCAAAAGGTGAGAGGGAGGCCTGCTAGTTTGCCTATAAAATGAACATTGTGCAGTGCCTTGTTTAACCCTTTGAGCCCTGACTATATAAGCTCTATGTATTCCTTTCCATCCTGACTTTATCTGAGAAAAAAATGTGTGAAAAAAGGGTGGTGTTAAAAAAAAAAACAATAAAAAATAATCATGTTATAAACTATATATTGTCAGATAGGGGATAGGTGGTCACTACACTTTGGTGAACTATTTGGGCAGATAGTGTCACTTGTGTCCTGTTTTTGGTGACAATCTCGGTGACAGGTACCAAAAAAATGAAGAAAAAATCATAAAGCACTACTCAAGTTACAAATATTTGTTTATGTGAGTCATTGTGGCGCATGCACATGCATGCCTCCATCACAGGATGAGCGGCCGGTGGTTACTGTTAGAAACGGATGACATAGTTGCTCCCTACCTGGTCACCAGGAATGGTCACATCTCTTGCAGTTATTTCAGTATTCAGGGGAAAATCACACATATGTAGAAAAAAGTAGTTATGCAATGCATGTACATATATAGTCCAGATGATAAAATCCATGAGTCACAGTTTCACAGTCACAGTACACATGTCCTGCAGCATCCACACAATTAGCCACTCACAGTGTGTCACAGTGTCATTGTCACCAAATGTCATAGTTTCACTTTAGTGTGCCACTCGTAGAAACACATGCTTTAATTGTTACAGCATAGGTAGAGGTCACACTTGACGCACTTCATGGTTGTCTTGCGGACTTTGTGTGGGTTTTGGGCGAGGTGCTGGTGGGATTGCACGCTGGTACTCGTTGTGTCGTGTGGAACACACAACACAGGTGTGGTCCTTGCCCTCTCCAGGTACTGGTAGGTGGTCTTTCCCATCCAGGCGCAGGCGGTTTTGGGTTTTCATCGATCGTGGGCGACATGCAGCTCGATGAGGTTGGCGAAATTCACCGACAAGTTTGATGGGCGAGGTCAAGCTTGAAATGGAACATTCCACGGTCGTCCTTGCCCACCTGCTTGTGGGGCCTGATGGTGGCCTCGATGACAAACGCGTTGTACATGGCGCATTCCATCAGCTTTCTTTCCACTCGTCGGAACCATTTCCTTGTTTTCTTCGATTTGTTCTGCCGCGTCATCTGGTCCATCCTGTCCACCCCTCCCATGTACTTGCTATAGCCCTTCACAAGAGGTGAGCAGGGGATGTTGATGACAGTCCCATCTTTCTTTCTCCTTTGAAGGCTGTCGTTGGCCTCAGGTGTGTGGAATGTGGACAGATAGTATACCATCTTTTTGTCATTCCATGATTGTGCAACAATCTCCCCACAGTGCCTAGTCTCCGTAAACCCCCGCTGCAGTTTACTTGCCTCTCTTGGTGGCTTGATGATGTCCTTGGGGTATCCCTTCCTGTCAGCCCTGACAGGTAGGTGTCCTTTGATGACAGGTATTTTGCCAAGGTAGGGCTGGTATAGAAGTTGTCAGTGTAGACAACATGTCCAGAATGGAACAGATGTTGGGTCATGGCAATGACCACCTCACCACTCTGACCAAACACTGCTGCCGCTCTCACACCTGCCTTGCCCACGTACACCTCATAGTTGTGACAGTAGGCTGTCACAGCATCTGCACACACCCACACTTTCATTCCAAACTTGACAGGCTTCTCCTTCATGTACTGTTTGGTGGAAAGCCTTCCCTTGAAGGGAATCATGGCCTCGTCTACAGTCACCTCACGGTGTGGCTGGTACTCTGACTGGAAACGGTCACGGAGGTTGTCAAGAAGATACCGAACTTTGAAAAGGTTGTCATCATTGCCAGGTGTTTGGACAGGTGAAAAGGTAAGATACCTTCTGATCTGAAAAAACTGGTCTCTGGTGAAGACAAGAGGGATGTTGGTGCCCATCATGAAAGATTCTTTGCCCTCTCCCCCCTGAGTCCAGTTGCTTGCGTCTCTGTCCAGTTTCACAATATCCATCATGATAACAACACCATAATATGCCTTCATCTCATCCACTGTCACATCATACCACTCACCTTTGTGCTTGTCTGGCTCCTCTCTTCTCCTCTTCTCCGCATTTTCGTTGGTCAGACAAGTGATGGTTTCAAACACTTCGTTGGTGTAAAACAGTTGGAAAAGAGACAGCACAGACGCTGCTGTGTCGAGCACACGTGTCGGGCCGGGTCGCTTGTCAAACGTGTGCCTGTCAAATTGACCAGGCCTCCCACGCTGCCAGGTGAACGATGGTGCCAGGTAAAACAGTGGCAGATTATCCTGGCATCTTCTTCTTCCTCAGAATCGAGCTCAGCGTCCGAATCGATCTCTTTGTCACTGTCAGTGTCGTCTGCTACACGCACACGTGGACGAAGACAATCGTTGACAGCCCCGTGTTGCAATAAATCAAACTGTCCTTCATCCCAGTTTTCACCGTCTGAAGCTTGATCGTCGTCACTCGATATATCTGGGTCTAAACTTGCCATTTCTAGCTCTAAACACCTCTAATTACTCCAAAACACGTGTACTCTAGCCGGGACGGAAGCCGCAAACGTAAACAGGATGTGCGAGTCCCGCACACGGTGACGCGCCACACATTCCAGCGTGCCGCGTCACCACGCGCGCGATTCAAAACACCTGGCACCGCTGTAGCGGCTCGCCGTGCGGAAAGGAATAGCAGAGCCCTCCCCGCTGTAGCGGCTTGGCGGGAGGAAAGGGTTAAAGTTCGAAAAGTTAGAATTAGGTTTATGCAAAGTTAGCAGCATAGACAAGGATCACATAGAAGCAGTCGAGGTGTATATGTCCTGTTTCAGTTTTTGGTGCCAGGAGAGGTCACTAATTACCTCTGAAATAGCAAAAAAAAATTTCTTCTTTCCTGGGCACCACTGCAGGGCTTTGCCAGCCCCTGGACCATGGCCTGGGTTTCAGTCTTTTTTTTCTCTCAGTTATGAGTTTTCTGTTTGTTGCTCTGGTACACACAAATCGCCAAAGACTGTTTTCTTGCATCTGTTTTGAAAATATTTTCCATTATCTTTCAGTATCAGCAAAGATATCCAATTCCGCAGCAGCAGCAGCAAATGGGATACATGCCCCAGCAATTCGGTGCACAAGGGGGGGCTGCCGGATATGGACAAAACATGATGTATTACTCACCGCAGCTTCAACAGGTGCCGGCACCACCTACGACCCGCCCGCCGTCAGCCGGCCCTCCTGGGAACATCCAGCAGCCACTAGCCCCGAAGCCACGGTCAAAAATCAACATCGTGAATCCAGATACTGGCAAAGATGTGACAGATGAGATTTTGCATACTCTACGACCTAGCTCACGGGAATCACAGCCAGAGAGCAATGTATGTCTTGTTGCTAAGGCCAAATAAAAAAATAAAAAAAATAGTTGTGGTCAGGGTCACCCCCCCCCCCCCTCCCCCCCAAAGCAAAGATCAAAGGAAAATGAAGGAAAGCGGTTGAATTGGGCTTTTGAGTGTTTATTTCAAGCTGAAATTTTAAATATTAATATTCTAGTGACAAAGGAATTTTTCTTTTGGGTTGCCATACTACCATTAACAAAAAACATTCAATACACCAATCATCGTTTCATACATGAAAAATGCAAGTTAAAATAAATCATTTGAAAACAAAAGGCATAAAAAGTGGTGTTTAGGGTAACGTGTTCTGAATAAAATGGTTCCGGTTCAGTCTCCATGTCCAGAACAACTTTAAAAAAAAAAAAAAGTCTAAGCCTAAAATTAAAAGGTCATTCCTGTCAAAAAGGCAGCTGACAATCCATGAACCCTACCTTGCATCCAGCTCATTAGTGTATCACTTTTAGCTTATTTTTCATCCACCTCGTCTCCGAAAATGTTACTTGACAGTGCTAGGACAAGGGCTCTCCGGGCGTTCTAAATCTGTACAATTTGACATGCATAGTTAATTCTTATCAACTCAAGTTTTGGAGTCTCCTGTGAGACACTAGTGTCAGTGATTGCGCCAAACTTCTGTGAGAGATTGGTGACAGGTGGTGTTGGTTTTTTTCAGCAACAGTCACAGATTGCTGCGGAATTCGCAGCCAAAGTGGCAGAGAGACTTCAGGGGCATCCGGAAGGAGCCATGGAGGGAAGCCCCATCCACCACGAAGGACCGCCTGTAATTTTGCGGCCACCTTCTGCGGAACACCACCAACCCAAAGTGGAGTCACCGACTATGGTTTCTCCAGAAATTGCAGCTAAACAGCTGGAAGATGAAGAGAAGGAAGAACAGCAACAACAACAGTACAATGCCATGAATGGGGAAGCAGTGCCCTCTATACGATCAGCAGACGTAGTGCCCCCAATGCAACACACAGCTCCCGCGCTTGCCCATCCTCCTGCCAAAGTGGACAGTGAACTCAGTTCCGTAAAAATCACACAGCCAGCTGTAGCACCTGAGCCGGTGTTACCATCCCCACCACCCTCCCTCCCCGCTCAAGCAACCCCCGCACCCCTCAAAGCACCTGAACCACCGGTTGCCACAGAAACAGCAGTTCCCACAAAGGAGCCCTCCCCTGGTGTTGTGCCAAAAGACACTAGCCCAGAAGTTGTTCCGGAAAAGGAAACTGCGCCAGTTGTGGACACCAGAAGTGAGGCTGAGTCTTGTCCCGAGCGTGTTGAAGTTGGTGAGCCAGTCACTTCACCAGCCCAACCTCCCCAGTCACCGCCAGCCACATCCGCTGCACCTAGTAAAGAGATGATGGGTGAGTTAGTTTTGCTAACAAGGATCTAGCAGTTGATGATGCGGGTTGTTTTATGCATGCTTTACAATATCAACAACTAATAAAACGAAAAAACCCACAGCAAACAAGGGACAACATTGGTGTGTGTGTGTACATGCACACACCTTCACACAACAAGCCTGATGTAAGCTCCACATGACTTGCTGATCAACTTCATGCGGGGGGGGGGGGGGGGGGGGGGGGGGGGAGGGTTACTTAAAAAATACCCAAGGAGGGGGTGGGGTGGGGGACCTAGTTAAACACAAGAACAGTGTCATTTCTTTGCTAATATTTGAGCAAAAAGAGCACGTCGGCGTTTTCTGACCTTGCAGTAATGGTACTGTCCAGTACTGAGGCCCAAGTCGGTCCACTGGATCCATTGTATGTCCACACTCGCACTAAATGGTGTACACACACATAATCCACAGGACTCAGTCCTAGAAGTAGAACTAACCACCTCGTATGGCATTGCTTCGTTGTAAATTAAGAAGGCTTTCAGTTTGGACAAGCAGAAAATTTAAGCAGCTGACAGTACAAACGGCAAACGTGGCCTAGTGCACAGGAGATCATAGGTTCGAGTTGTCTCCCTTGGCATGTGGCCAGCATTACAAATGCAACTATGTCTAACCACATGCGAGCGCTTACACTCACGCATCTAATGCCATACACTCATGCAGCTAGTATTGGGTACGATTTAAGCCCACAAGAATAGTTAAATGTCCTGAAATCATAACTTAACAGACGTATGACTTAGATGTAAGAGATCAAAACAGGCTGCAGACCTCCTGTTGCGGCCTCCTGTCTGTCAAAACCACGGTACATGTATTATACTCGTCATTGCTACAGTTAGTAAGAGCTAAAAACCACAATTTACTTATCGCTTAGTCGTGCGTGAGGGTTAACTCACCAGGAGAAGCTAGAGACAACTGCCTCTTTTTACACGTGTTTGACTAGAGCTCCGTCATCTGTAAAGGCAATACACTGCCTAGAAACGGATGATGGAATGATCTTTGATCAAGATGCAGTCACTGAGGAAACGAAATGCTTTTGTGAGCACTTACACGGGTCTCAGGGAAAGTAATTAATGTTGATCTTTCTACAGTAGTAAAAACGCCTCTGTATGATCCACTGAAGAATGTCCGTTGAAGGTCCAGTAACAGAACATGCTGTAAAAAATATGATATTCAACAAAAGCCCTGACGTTGATGGCTGCACATCAGAAATCTACAAGTTCTTCTGTGGTAGTGATAGTAAGTGGCATATTCCTCGTGAGGTCAGTTATGGTTCCACTGTAGGGGAAATGTCAATCAGCCAAAGACAAGTCATCACCTGCACACCCAAAGTTGGGAAACTTGGTATCGAAAGAACTGGCGACCAATCACACTGTTGAATACTCCATACAAATTAGCATCGGCATGTATAGCCGGTGGAATGAAGTCTGTACTCTCTGTATTGATACATGAGGACCAGACAGGTTTAACTCTCACAGTTCTTTCCCTTGAATTTCGATCACCTGTGATCGATGCCTACAAGAGCTGACTGTGATAAAATATTTCCCTGTAAAAGTGTTTTCTCGCCTGTATTTCATTAAAATGATGATGTTTATGACATACATGCGGGGAAAAAAATGCAAGTTTGTGACATAGACAATTATTTAGAAGCACCGCAAAGAGCTACACTGTGACGCTTCCTTCATCCGTCATCTTGGAAATTCGCCAGCTTGTTAATTCTTCACCGACACCCGTTTTGCGCCCATTAAGACTAAGACTAAGAGTTCGTCTGAGGACTGTGATAGTGACGTGTGACACATACTTGTGTTTTTAAGAAAATAGGAACTGTCTCCTGGATTTCCATTCTAGTGGCTGATTTGAATGCACCTGCTCATACCTCTTCTCACCTGTTCATATACAGTGCGTTTTGTCAGTGACAGCTGAGCCTGAAGTAAACACAGGTCACATGCTTCAAAATTTCATTATGTATGTATGGCGAAAGATTGCTTCATTCAAGTGATCCTGTTTTGGGCATTGATGACAGGTGTTAATTACTCTGTTGTAACACCTATGAATGTTGTATAAATTTGGAATTGTGCTGTAAAACAGGTTGTATTTTATGGAAAATTACAGTTCAGCATGAATAACTTAATATTGTGGAATTTTTGTTCTGAGTTTGTGCATTTTTTTGTGTGTTTTGTCTGGAAAGATCTATTTTATCAAAGTCAAAGGTCACTGCGCTTAACTCGAGCATAAGTTTGCCAAACCTTAAGGAAAATATGAATAAGCGATCATTTCTGAGCTGATTGATACACCTGTATATACAGCATGGCCGGATTTATAAATGATACAATGCATAGTGGTGACTCGAACAAAAATATCCGAAATACAGTAAAAAGTACTGTGGAAAGCAAGAACTGTTGAGAGTTAAAGAGAAGATATATAGGGGAAGACATGAGATCATGGCTCAAACTGAAAAACAAAATACCAGGACTTCTGCTAATGATAGCTTTTGAAGGCATGGCATGGGCCTATATTCAAAAGGTGTTGGATCTTCTGAACTTCTGGTCCAGACATAAAGAAATCAGTAAACTTCAGGGCTTAAATCTTCCACCTTCCGTGTTTTGGTGGATTTTCCACGTTTGTCTAAAACTTTTTCTCTCAGAATGAGTATTTTCTCCTCGAAAGCACTATTAATGTCCCAAATCACACCAAACTGCACAGATTTTGAAGGGTTGTCTCCACACACACACACACACACACACACACACACACACACACACACACACACACACACACACACACAAATGTGTTCACTGTGCTGAAGCTTTTGTCAAAAAGCACCAAATTGCATAGATTTGGGTCTAATTAAAGAATGTGGGATTGAATACCCCTGGACATCCCTAGCACAATGGATTGCAGATGCATGCTTGTGGCTTTGTCACTTTGTCACTAATGCTGCACACTTTTTCTCGTCAGTTTTGGACCATATACCATTTTAAACCCTGAAACTATTTAGTACAACGGTCAGTGGTCTCCTCGATGATCAGTATTCACAATGGTTCAGTGTTGACAGAGGAGGCCTTTATTTAAGTGGTAGCCGTATATGGTTTAGCGTTTTTACAATGAAACTTCAGTCCCTTTGGCGCATGAGTGAGGGTTTTGTTGTTGTTTTTTTGTTGTTTTTTTTTGTTTGTTTTTTTGGGAGGGGGGGGGGAGACTTTTACACCTGCATTCGCTGGGCCGCCGCATATGCCGATATGGGTAGAGAGGCTTGCTTGATTTAGATCATTAGATGTGATTCTTGCGTGGAGAAGAGCGCGCCATCGGCTGTAGCGGCACATGCGTCATTGACTTGCTGGTTGAAGCAACAAGTAGCCGATAAAGTCGCAGATCGTGCGGTTTTCATACTCAAGCCATAGACAGCTGTGACCGTGATCACTAATCAGTCTTCCAACAGCTGTGACCAGGGGACTCGGGGCTGGGTTTTCACGTGTATGCGTTCCCATCTCTGACTGGTACATGTAACCGAGAAAAGCAATAATTTCACCGATTTCGGATTGCACTGGACATTCGCTTGGCAGCCCAATGCATGTATACCAAACTCTTATGAGTGATCTTGTGTAGTACGGGTCGTCAGGGAGGTTTAACTTGCTTTTAGGGAGCATGGCCATCAGATCAGCCGTGTTGCACAGCCTATCGCAACCCCGGTAAGTAGAATCAGGCTCGCGTGCACAGCTTGTCGCGTTTACTAGTTCAGCGAAAGCTGTTGAGCCTGCCACATGTGCGTCAGTTTTCTTTTCATGGAGGTTCGTTGTTGTCTCTGTCATGAGATAGTGCCGAATATACTCCTTAAGCGCTTTTTTTGTCAGAACAAGAAACAAGCCACTTCGTCAGAAATGGACTAATTTGCCAGATTTTCACGGGTTTGCGAAAGATAGACAAAGCAGGTTGTCGCTGTGGCCCGTCATGTGCTACTCGCCGCGGTTGACCGCATCTAAAAATCGGATACACAGCTCTTAGTAACTCCTCAACTTGTGGGCTGACTAAGATTGGTACTAAGAGCGTTCTGAAAACGTTTAATCAGTTCTGCCAAATCCCACTCTAAAGTTAAGAAAGAAATACCCAGACTGACAGATCTATCCCGCCACTCGCAGCGGTTGACCGTTTCTATAAATAGGATAGACTGACCTTCGTAACTCCGCAAGTAGGCTGACTGATATTGGTAATAAGAGCGTCGCGAAAACGTTTAATCAGTTCGGCCAAGCCCCACTAGAAATACCCAGGGTAAATTAAAAGTCAAGTAGTGAGTCAAGTTTTCGCACTTCGCAAATACTCGACCAGCAGATTACAACTTAACCTTCAACCGAGTTACGACGCACAACTTTCAGGAGGCAAGCATATGTCGGCCTCAGTTGTGACACTAACGACGGCACAGTGTGTAGGTTTAGCTCGTCACATAAGGAAGCGAAACGGCAAGACATCAGTTTACGTAAGCCAGAAAAAAGTCTAGCGGACCTGCGGAGTCTAGTCCGATTGCCTCGCGCTACCCTGATCTTAGACGTTGGTTGTGTTGTTGCTATTATAGGGTCTTTCGTCTTTGGCTGATGCCTTGAGCTAGTAACAACTTTTGTGGGGGACAGAATGGCGTTATTCTAATGCGCGACAGCAGAGCGTAGAAAGCGGGCCAGTAAACTGCGCCTCATCCTGACTTGACCCCTGAGTGGCCTTGAACCCCGCCCCCAGTGCTATTTCCATGCGGCGCACTCCTGTACGCCGACATACCAACCCCTGCTCGGGCATGCTCAGTGAGAGTGGCTGAGACTGAGAGGGGAAGAGACGAGAGAGAAAGAAAGTATTATTTTTTTAACGCCCCAGCTTCAGCGATAGCGGCCTGATTTTGGCCAAAGCGAGACTCTCCAGGCTGGCCGGATTGTAACCGACGTGCCATATGTTGCGTGAACTTGAGAAAGTTTAGTGGGGCCGGTTGCTGGCCAGCGGTGTGGCGTGTGTAGGTCCCGGTCACTCGCTCCCGGCGTGCCGTGTGTAATGTGTTGTGTAAGGCGATTCCTTCTGCTGGTGTCCGGTCTAGTCGGGGCTGTTCTTCTCGCTCAGCTAGACTGAGTTGGACCTGAGAAGTTACAAATGGCGCATTCATTACGACGGACTTGTGCGTGAAACGTGATTCGCGATGATGCCACGTACTGAACGGTTTTCTCCCCCCACCGATCAGTCGGTGATGAGGCTGTGAACTTTTTCTTGTGCCGTTGAAGACTTGTACTTTGCTTTACCTCACAGTCTATTCTGGTCTTCTGCCTCTCCGGTTTCCACGTGAGGAGGGAGTGCAGACGGCGTGACTCATTTACCCAAAAAAGATAACTAGAAGGGGGCAAAAAAACAACACTTGTGTCTGACCAAAAATTATGGTTCGATCCTCTTCTTCTTCAGACTCGCGACCAGGCTCAAAGGATGGGCGCAAGGCTAACAAACGCAACAAAAAAGACCTCAACAAAAGGGGTGAATCAAAAGAGGGTACAGACATGGACGCCTTCTACGACGCTTCAGAGGTAAGCTTTAATTTTTCAGTCGACTTCCTAGCTGCTGCTCGGATTCCTCCCGCAAACTGTGCCCTCATGTTATGTTTGTTTTCAGATGTTGTGTAAAATGTGTGTCGCTAGGTAAACTTTGAGACTTTTTGAGGGGGGGGGGTCCTGTTTTGTATTGTTACACAATTTATTTTGTGTTGGGGGGGGGGGGGGCTGATTGGATAGTACAATAAAAAGGGGCTGAAATTTGAATTCTTAATGATTCTCTGGAATTCTCATCAGTCCCAGGCGGTCAAATCATGCTGATAAATGAGGGCACAACTGTGGCAAAACTTTCCTACACAGTAGGTGTATTGGTTGGTCACATGTAGGCTGTGTAACGTACATGTGTATCAGATCATCTGGTCTTCTGACCCTCATACATTGGAAATGACGTATTGCCTTTCACTTGCCCAGCATTTGGCCTATATGTCAGCGAGGTCTACAGACACATAATGGCAGTATTGTGCTACACTGTATGTCTGAAGTGGATAGTTCAGCCTGAGGTTTACACGGCAACAAGAAATTGTATACAGTGATAGTGGCAACAAGAAATTGTGTACAGTGATAGTCTTTATGCATTAGTCACGCTGGTACAGACATGTGAATCAGAACCTTAGTCTGGAATTGGAAACACGGGTGACCACGAGTTCAGCCAGCCAATGTTACACAGGAAATGCTGGATCCATTTCAGGTTCAACTGTGCAGCTGATAAGAAATACAGCACGCACGTATGCATATATTGTTGGTTAGGGAAGGATGTGTTGTTTCTTAGATAACTCAGCTCTGTCTGGAAGGTGTCCAGAGTTGGGGAGGGGGAGGGGGGAGGTAAATGAACGATTCTTACTTCCACTGCTGCTCAGGGATCTGGCAGCCTGCAGGGTTGTTGTAGCATGCAGCAGCAGGCACACACAGTGCAATGCTGGAGTCAGTGTGTGTGTGCCTGTGAGGGAGCGTTGCCTGTATTTTGTGCCACATGTTACACACTGCCTTCAGCGGTGCTGCGACCTTCACCTTGCTTGTGCCAGCATGCTCTCTCTCTCTCTCTCTCTCTCTCTCTCTCTCTCTCTCTCTCTCTCTCTCTCTCTCTCTCTCTCTATGAAGAGAAGTGTGATACATTTCACTGTTGAGTTATCCAAGTGCAGTAATGTGGTGCTGGGGAAGATTTACTTTATTTGTAAACAAGCAGACTGAAAAATTGAGTTTGATTCTGAGCCTGATTTCAGTTGAAGGGGACGGTACTGCCCTGTAGTTACATTCACTTAGTGAAAATCATATTCATTCACAATTGCAAAAAGCCTTTTCAGAGCACCAGTTGCCTGTCCACTCCCACCCTCAGCAGCATTGGCTGAAAAAAGTTACCCCAGGTTACCCCAGGTCTGCACTTTGATCTTGGCAGTCGTGTAACGTCAGCCTTCACAATGGACACTGGCATAGTGCATAACTGACTTCAAATCTTGCCTTTAGAAATCACCTGAAGACCGTCAGACACCACCTGCCGCAGAGGTAGCCCCAGCACCGTCCCCTGTCCCTGCCGTGCCAACAGTGACTCCCCCACCTCCCGCCAAGGTGGAGGAGACCAAGACCTCGGAGGAGCAGCCACCGGCGCAGGAAACGCCAAAGCCTGCAGAGCCAGAGCCAAAGCCAGCCCCGAAAGAGGATGCGGAGAAGCCGGCACCAAAACAGGATGGCCTGCTGCCTACGCCTGAGGTGAAGGTCTCGCCTGAGCCGTCTGAGGAGCACGTGAATGGCGTCGCCGAAGAAGATGATACAGAGGAAGCAGCGGCTGATGAGGAGAAGGGTGCCGCTGGGGGCAAGAAGTCCGACATGAACGGGCTTTCACTGAAGTACACATACAAAGAAGGTGAGATGTCATTCCTGGCTAACCACTGTTTTCCCCTCAGTTCAGTGCAAACCAGAAATGTGCATGTTCTCATTAGTCAGTGTTCGTGAAAACTTTCCTCAGCTGGTCTGCTTTTGTGTCCTCTGGAATCTCAGTATGTAGACACCTGTCACACAGACCTGTTTACCCTTACGAATCTGGCGTACAAAGTATAATATTCAGGTCAGGTTTACGCTTGTATGCAAAGCTTAAGAAGACTACGCTCTGGCACCGGAATTTACAATTTCTTCTTTTTCGGTATTTTGCGGTCTTGAGACATTTCTGCTGAGCCATCTTGTGTGTCAGGCATAATCAGATTGACTGCAGCTCTCCTTTTGCCCAGTCAAAATGCTTGTTTAGGTCAGTACACGGGTTCCTTGCTTTTTCCGATTTGCTATGGCGGACATGTTTCCCCAAATTTTCATGTGAGGTCTTCCCGTCGGAACAGTCTGAGGTTAATGTAACAATGGCATGGAAC
Organism: Batillaria attramentaria; assembly: GCA_018292915.2. NCBI lineage: Eukaryota > Metazoa > Mollusca > Gastropoda > Batillariidae > Batillaria > Batillaria attramentaria. The sequence goes on along the minus strand of JACVVK020000161.1, from coordinate 1,277,011 downwards.
TCAAAAGCAAATTCTTACACGGAACAAATAGAAAGGATGTGTGCCCACAACAGTGGGAGGAAGGCAACTGTATCTGCAAGTTCAGTACTTTCAAAGCTCAGTGTTTTCTGTGTCACTGGGATGGAGAAACAATTACATTGAACCAGTGCATTTAGTGAGGGTATTTCCTGATTGGGACTTGTTTTATATTTTCACTGGCAGAGGTTCACTCTCAGATACCATTCATTGTACAGGTGTACTCCTTTTTGCTTCTGATCTTACTACTTGTCAACGCTGAGGGTGAACAGGTTTGGTCACAGCTAGTGTACTTATAAATTTCTGTGCAACATTTCAGCAGCCAGTCATCCACTGCTATTGGTGCTAAGTTTTAGATGTTCATTTCAATGCGTTTGTTTTGAAACTTTCTGCCTGTTCACAGACCAGTGGTCTCCACTTAACCCTGAGGGCAAGAGACAGTACGATCGCGATTTCCTGCTGCAGCTGCAGACTGACCCAGGGTCGAATCAGCGACCAACCAACCTCCCAGATCTGCCAGACATCATCCTGGACAGAGTGAGTAATGTGCAGGATTAAACCATACTAGTTTGGTTGTGTTGCAGAGAGACATTTTTTCTATTTTTTTATTTATTTGTTTGGGAACTTCGTTTATTTTTTTAAAGCCTCCGTGCTCCTAATGCCGCAGAGATGAACAAGATGGCCACCAGCCCAATATGTTGTTTCCATTTGATCACCTGCTATCGTCACGGTCGTTCTTTTGTAATGCCATGTATCCACACACACACACACACACACATTCTCTCTCTCTCTCTCTCGGAATGGAAACAACTGACCGGGCTGTCACACCAATCTTGTTTTTGGAAGAGAGACGTCAAGTTGTATTCTTTGAAATCTATGACGTTTTTGCTCACTGGGATGACGCATAATACATTTGGCGTAATAACTTTGATACAGTTCTTGCAATGAAAGCAGGCCCATGAAAATTGAAGTGTTGCTGCTGCGTGCGCAGTGTAAAGATCGAATTAATACCGACCCAATATGTTTAACAGACAAGTCTGCGCGGCGAACGTTTTCTAACTATGTGTTATGTCAGACATTCACACGTGCGCGCGCACACACTCACACGCACGCACACACACACACAGACTCGCGCGAGCCGCGTTTGTGCTCCATTGAGACCTATGTGGTGTCCTCTCACTCTACTATGCTATTGAGTGAGAGTCAGTGGGAAAAACAAAGCACACTACATCAATGAAACTCCCGCTTTCCCCGTCTACACATAGAGAACGTCCAAAAAGTGGCGACACATCCCCAAGAAATGCCAGTATCACGTCAATCAAACATGATGTTGGAAAAATGATGCTGATACTGCCTTTTGCGTCAGTGCGCGCGTGCCTTTTCTGCGATGGATCTGACCTGTTCAGTACGTAAGCAGCCCTGCACAGCGTTCTGGGTTCTTCTTCTTTCATGAATTTGTTCTCCGTGCATATTCTGTTCATAAAGTATTGGAGTTGTATTCTGTTATATCCCGTGTCTTCTCTGCGATTGCACGAAGATGGTGACATAGTAGAAGTAAAATACGCCACGTCTCTAAACAGAGGAATTCGGAAAGAAAGTGGCGAGACACCCCCAAGAAAAAACAGCATCACGCCAATCAAACATGACGCACTTTGCGTCAGTGTGCGTGCGTCTCTTCTTCGATGTTTGTGAGGCGTGTGGCTTGTAGAGGAAATGTGCTGTGAGTACAAATTTTCGAGTCAACTGACGATAACGGCTGCAGTGAATTTTTCTAATTTTTTTGTATATTTTTTATGGCACCCCAGGCTCATTATCTATGTATAGTAGGAGCGATTTTGAGATCTAAAGTGTGTTCACCAGCACTTTCATCAGGTACGGCTTACGCCAAAAGTATAAAAGCGACAACCTCCAAAATTCACTTAGTTGAGAGTCCGTATTCATGCTATCTATGTCCAAAAAATGGAGTGGTTTAGTTAAATATTACGCCTTTAAACGCCAGAAAGCCACTTTTTCTGAAAAGGGCGATAACTCGCAAATCATGTGTGCAATCGTACCTGGATCGGGCCTTCTATTCAACAATCTTGATTCATTTAGAAACCCCAAATTTGAAATCGATCGGTTCAGTATTTTCGGAGAAATAGGCATCTGAACTGGGTTCACATGCAATGTCAACTCAGGCTCGGTTTACATGAAAACTATAAGAGCGACCATTTTCTAGTAGTGACTCTGTTCAGAGTCCGTATTCAAGCTATCTACTGCCAAAAAATTGAGTGATTTAAATAAATATTACGCCTGTACACGAAAGACAACCAACTTGTCTCAAAAGGGTGATAACTCCCAAATCACTTAAGCAATCATCACACGCTTGAATCGTCTAATGTAACATTTTGATATACACGTATTTGGATACCCCAAATTTGAAGCCATTCGGTTGAGTATTTTCGAAGAAACGGGCCTGGACACAATTCACACACACACAGCTGCACGCACACACATCCGCACAGACGGCACTCACTGAGGAGGAGAAGCGCGTACGGTGGACCGTACATGTCAGCATCGATGACGCACCGTTACACTTGCAAAATCGTCTCTGCGGGAGATCGGCAGTGACGTGCGTTTGTACCACAGATGCTTGCCCATGAACGTGGAAAATTTAGCCCGTCCTATGATGTTGTTTCCATTACTATGGAAACAACATAAAAACTGCCGCGTTTGAAGCTCAAAGGTAGTTTGCAAGATGGGGGAAATGTTTCATTTGACCATCTCGACCGTTTTCTGGACTTCATGGCTTCTTCTATAAGAGAAATGCGACTTCCAAGCCCACGATCCATTCCTGAACTCAATGGGACACCAGAAATCTAAAAATAGCAACCAGTCTGCTCTGTCCAGCTGGTTCTCACTCCGCAACCAAATAACATGGTCTGCTCAGTGCGCGGTGCACTTGTAGGACAACATGAGCCTGTGACAGAAGGTGGAGCTCAGAGAGGACTTGAATGGGGCAAAAGTGAATCTTGTTTTTTGTAGAATTGATTATGTTACATTGAAACCTACATGTTTTTAGTATTTAAAACCACACTTGCCAACATAACTTATTTGCATTTAGTCCTTGTGTGTGTGAAAAATGTTGCGAGGGTCATGATGGTTGTATGTGACAGGGGACATGACATTATGCGAAAATGTTCTATTTGTAAAAAAAAAATGGAAAGTTTATTTCCTCTGTTCCATAAAGCTGACTAAAAGACATTGAAAAAGTTGAGTTACACTTGACAGATGCCGCATTTGTGTTAAGGTTTAATTGAATGTATCATGTCCCATGTCACGCGCAACACAAGCAGGAACGCAACAAATACAATAAATACAACAGAAGTAAAACAGTGAATGAAAAAACACAGTATTTCATATCTTGACAGCATTCTTCAGTGAAACAATGATGTAATGCTGTGACACAAGTAAGGAAATTGTGCGTTCTAGGATTTTTATGTTGTATGTGATGCACCTTGCGAGGACATGAGAAAAGTAAAGATACCAATTAGCTTTCATTACAATAAGGTTTGAAACAAAGGATTTCTTTTCAATTCATCATTTGTCACCAACGAAGCATGAAACAGCTAAATTTTTGACAAGTGAACTTGTCTAAACTGTAGTTATTATGTCGTATGTGATCAGGGACATGGAGTGCCGCCATGTCCCCTTCCAATTCGTAACGTTCAACTAGAAAATCTCTCCTTGTAGTTAACTACAACTAACGATGGTTCATTGACAAGACAAACTGCCAGCGCTACTGCTCTGAGCGTATTCTGTATCAAATTTTGAGACTAGAAATCGAAAGTGAAAGGATATTTGCATTTCTTTGAGCAATCGTGATGCGGGACATGACAGCCCAGGTGCAAAATCGTAGCAGTCATAAGGAAAACATGGTTTGGTTCGACTAAACCGTGGTGTCTCGGAAAGCTGTGTGGGCTGAACAATACCCATCCACTGATCTCCCTAAATGAACCCTTAAAAACACGCTGGCAAACGATTAAAGATGGGAAAATACACCAGAAACCTGCATGATACTTAATGTATGTCGGTACGTGACGAAAGTACGATACGGGACATGACATCGATAACCTTACCTACTTTCGTTCTCCGCGACATTTTTCCAAAGTGAATGCCATGCACACGTTCACCTGACCCAGAAGGCTCGGCAAAATGTGTACGGATTGCGAAACGAACCATGCGTGAATCAAAATCGGGAATTATTCGTACGTGATTTTTGGACATGAAAACATTCGCTGCTGCCAAAACTCGAAATAAACTTAGTTTGCAAAAGGAAACGCACATTTAATTTCGTTCATTGCGCAGAGGAGTGATATGCAAATGAGGTTACTCAAAAACTTGGAACGTGTAGGCCATGTTGACACAGGAAAAAGGGGTCAAGAGCACACGCGGTCTGGGACACGGTGCATCACGCACAACATGCCACTTTATTTCAGGTGAAATAAAACAAATATATGCTATTTTCACAGCTACCTTTGTCGATACCGTTTAGATGTATCCCAAACGAAGTAACATAAGCAAGCATGAAGGGCTGTGTGCAGAAATACACAACTGAAATCTGACACACACACCCCACCTGCGGTGAGCGTCCATTTCGGCGTTTAGCCGTCAGCATATTTCTCGCACATTTTTGCAGTTTTCACGGATAGTTATCCACACAGAAGTGCGAAGTTGTGATATGTGTTTCTCCATGCAAAGTACTTTGGAAACAACACAACACACAATATGTTCATCCCTCATTTACTTTTTATTTCATACAAGTTCAACAGACCCCAGCCTCTCTCCACCTTCTGTCACAGGCTCATATATATTCCGAGTCCCCACAATGGTATCTGATGTTGTATTGTGACTTACGTGACTGATTCTTATGCACAGATTGTGAAAAGTTTTTCACACGTTGTTGCATGTGTGTTATACATATTGAGACATCAAATACGGATTCCTTAGAAGGAGAAAGACAATGAGTAATCTTGCACTGTCACTTTCATTGAGGCAGCTGTCAGTCCATATATTCTTCTTCCCCCTTTTTACCCATTTGTACTGTGAGTAATGTGATCATCTTTCCTAGCCACCTGACCACCTGATGTGTCGGGTGACAGTATGATACATCAAGAGTGCACTGTTATCTCTTACCGTTGCAGCCCATCGCCATGAAGATTCCATTGGCCAACCTGAACAAGGCTTTCCCGGACTTCACACCGGGCTTCTTTGTCAAGGCTACCCAGGGACGGGTAAGCTCAGCACTTATTTCTTTTCCACAAGAATATCTTGTGGTGATATGGTACAAAGAAAGATCTAGTCACCTTTGATTTTGTCAATGTAAGGTGTCTGGGTCATTTTATGCGTACCAGACATTCATGGCCACTTTCTCAGAAAATTGAAACGAATATTTTTTTTACTTTTTTTTTTAAACTACATTATTATCCCTTTCGGGAAATTCAGGCTGTTTCCCCCTGGGGAAGCGCGTCGCCGCAGTGCAGCGCCACCCAATACCTATCCTATATTTTTTACAATTTTCCTGGGGGAGGAAAGCTGGATAACCCGGGGAGAAACCCCTGATGAGCAGCCCGGTAGCCAGGAAAAACCGGTATCACGTATCACAAACTCGACCTGGGCTCGAACCCACGCTTCATCGCCATGACATTGGTGACGGTCGTTCAGTAGCACAGCGGCTAAATCCGACACGCTACCTATTAGACCACAGCTCACCCTTATACGGAATCAAAATGTCCATGTTGCTTTTGGTGTTTGATTTGAAGTGGTTTACTTGACCTGCTGCATGTAGTGTGATTTTCAGTCCGGCGGCCAGAGCTCCATGAGCAAGCGGAACAGCCAGCAGGGTCGTCGTGGAGGTGCCGGACCTGGTGGTGCCGGTGAGCCACGGGTCATCCATGGCATCACGTTGAACCGGGACATCCAGCTTCACAAGAGCGAGAATGCTTACAAGATCGGCGTGGTGGCGAATGAGAACATGGCAAAGGAGGAGATTGAAAATGAGGTATGTCCGAGGCATCTCTATGAACATTGCTGGCTTGTTTCTTGCAGGATTTTCTTTGTTGGTTGTGTGTATGTTTTGATGAGGTTGATGAAACTGGTTACTGCCACTCAAGTCAGTCAATGACAGTGAGCACGCAGTGTAATTTCTAGCAACGTCAAGGTTCAGCTGCCATGTCTGATGTTCAGAGGTGCCAACTAGTATGGACTGACCGTGTTATTTTCCGCCTTAACTCAATTCCATACGGAAATAGAGTTTTTGGCTCCCTTGTGTAACAATGGGAGTCTATGTAATAGCCCTCCGTCGTCTGTCTGTCTGTCTGTGTGTGTGTGTGTGTCCAGAAAACTTTAACGTTGTCGTTTTCTCAGAAACTACAAACAGCAGAGACACCAAACTTGGCATGCTGATAGACAACCAGCATTTTGAATGACCTTGACTCAAGGTCAAGGTCACTAACGCTGTCTGTTTGAAAATTTTACATTGGCATTTTCACGGAATCTACAAAGACCATAGGTTTGAAACTTTGCATGATGATAGACATTGATCAGAACTTTACAGATATACATGTATGCAATGGCCTTGTGTCAAAGTCAAGGCCATACAAGCTATTTTTGTGAAACCTTAACATTGGCATTTTCTCAGAAATAACACAGCAGAGGCACCAAACTTGGCGTGCTGATAGACAGTGATAAGACCTATGCACACATACCATTTTAAATGACCTTGACCCAAGGTCAAGGTCATTAAAGCAGTCTGTTTGGAAATTTTTACATTTGCATTTTTTTCGGAATGTAGAAGAACCAGAAGTATCAAACTTTGCATGATGATAGACATTGGCAACACCTTCACTGACATACCTGTGTTCAATGACTTTTAGTCAAGGTCAAGGCCATGCAAGCTGTTTTGGGGAAGCTTTAACCTTGGCATTTTCTCTGAAACAACAAAACAGTTGAGGCACCAAATAGGGCATGATGATAGACTGCAATGAGACCTACCTCATTAACGCTGTCTGTTGTGAATTTTAACATTACCGTTTTCGGAGGAACTACAAATACTAGAGACGTCAAACTTAGCATAATAATAGACATTGATGTGATCTCATTTTAATGACCTTGACCCAAGGTCAAGGCCATGCAAACTGTTTGGGGGGGAAAATTGTAATATTGCCAGGAACTTGGAACACCAGAGACACTTTACTTGCCGTGATGATAGTGATAAGAGCTTTACAAACATATACTTGTGAATGACCTTGACCCTTGTCACAAGGGAGCCATGGGGGCTTTTGCCTCTCTAGTTAAAAATATGGAGGAGACAAATTTGACTTAACTTCGTTACATCGAGTATTTTTAGCACTTTTCAGTTTCCTTTGAACTGGTGGTTGTAGCCAATCAGAGTTCAGTTTCTAGATCATGCAGTCAATCATAATGCTTGTCTCAAGTATTGACAAAATGGTGTGTAGTGGGGTGCAATCAACGCAGTTTTGATGGGCTCAAAGCACCGTGTTGACTTTCGGAACACAGCATTGCAGTGGATGCATCAGACCCCTCCGGCTATCTGATTCGTGTCCTGTTATATTTCAAAAAGGTCATTAGAAAGTACAGCTGTGCATGAACCCAAAAAACAGAACTAGTGTGAGTGCACCACCTTTTAGTTCTGACGGGAATATCACAAGTCACCACCGCTTGCCATACCAGCAAGAGTTGATCCAGTCTCAGACTTGTCTGTTCACAAATAGGCGATTGTGCCTATAGTCGGCTGACACTACCAGACTTTTTCATGCTAAACTCAGTGATTGCTATTGAAATCATACAAATAATAGTAAGAACGAGTCAGCTCTGAAACTTTACAATTTTCTCTTTGGTAGAATTGCTTTGCGTTTTCACTTTCGGTTTATTTGCACAACGTGTGCGTGTGTGTGCACACTTTAGTGCTGTATTAAGCAATATATATTATTTCTGGTTTTTTTGTTTCTGTATTTTTCTTTGTATGGCAGAATGCTGACAAGTGCTGAAACATTGACATTTTTATGAAATAGTTCTGGTCTGAAATAGTGGTTGGCACCTCTGGATGTTCCTGTGTTGGCTGTTCCTGCAGAAATACTAATGAAACTATTAAGTAACATGTTTCCTCACCGAGTGTTCACCATGCGTGTTGCAGAAACTCTACCGACAGTTCAAGGCCATCTTGAACAAGCTGACCCCTCAGAAGTTCAGCACACTGGTGCAGCAAGCTTTATCCCTTGAAATCAACACCGAGGAGCGGATTCGCAAAGTCACTGATCTGATCTTTGAGAAGGTGAGATATCACATGTATAGCGAGTTAGTTTAAGTGCCCATGTTCCTCCGCAGAGGTTTGCTTATTGGAGGAAATTTAAAGGAGAAGTAGAAATCGGCACTACCAAGACCGTCACAGAGATCTTCTCACTGTCATCATTGGGATCGGACAGAGCTGGAACATGAAGACACTCAACATACCTGAGTGTGAAGTAGGACAAGCAGTTTACCTGGCACCCACATCTCAAGGACACCGCGGAGAAAAGAAGCCCCTCACTTGCTAAAAGCTCCGGCACTGGAGATGATCGATGACAGGTACGACCCTGGCAAGTGGACCCACATCCACACAGGATGATCCTCAGGCGGAGCAGTGAAGAATGGAGGAGCAGGAAGCAGGCATCTTCATCAAACACACAGATGAAAGACTCGCCCCCAAGGCTTTTACTATGATGCTCTACGCCATCAAATCTGACCTGGGGGCGCGGAGCTACAGGTGCAGCTTTGTGGTAGCTGTCTTGACCTGGAGAAGACTGTGCATGTGGGATTCGTCTTGGCGACAAGGCTGCAGATGTGACATATCAGTCAAATCGACCACAGAAGAAGGAGGAGGAGACCACTTGCATTTGTTTTATGATTGTATGTAGGGTACAGGATTACCCAAATGAACACTCGCACTTTCACATGATGTCCCGTAGATATACCTGACCATTTTGTATCTCTCTTTTTCAGGCCCTCAGCGAGCCCAACTTCGCTGTTGCCTACGCCAACATGTGCAAGTCGCTGCTTTCCTTGGTACGTTTGTGCAGACTATGATACACAGTTTGAATAGACTATTAGTGGGATTTACGGCTACAAGAGGTTCTTTCACTGGGTAGATGTACTACTTCCATAGACCAATAGCCAGTTGGGCAAATCACTGCAGTACCGCATGGGAAAAATTCCACAGTATGCCCAAGTCACTGATCAGTTGTCAGCATTTTTGTTTTCTTGTTTGGGCTGGGGTTTTTCGTTCTTTTTTTTCTTGTTTTCTTTTTTTTCTTCTTTTTTTTTCAGGTTTCTTTCTGTCCTTTTTACTTCTCATCTTACACAAAACCATGAACACACACGCGCGTGAAGTGTGTATGACATAACGGCTAACAACTTTTCCTCCTCTTTCAGCCTAAAGTACCAAGTGACTCTGACCCCTCAAACTACGTCCAGTTCCGTGCCATTCTTTTGACCAAATGCCAAAAGGAGTTTGAAAGCGATGCCCATACAGAGCTTGATCTGGAAGCCCGCATGAAGGAGGCAAATGCAACCCCAGACGTAAGTGAAGTTGGTTCATTGTTTTTCTGTATGAATGGGGTCTTGTAGTGACCATATTGAGATGACTGTCAGGACTTCAGGGCCTGACATTGTATGCTGATCCGCGCCTTAATATTTGCATTGCGGTGTGAGGTGGCCTGTTTGCTTAGTACCAGACCTGTTTAGCCTTACGATTTTGGCGTAAGATGTACGATATACGGGTTTTTTTTACGCTTGTACACCAGGCCTGCGAAAACTGCGCTTTCCCGGGACTAAGATTTACGATTTCTTATTTTTTGCAGTCTGAAGACATTTCCGCCGAGCCATTGCGCTTATCAGGCAGAATCTGATTGGCTTAAGCTCTCTCTTTGGCTAATCAGAATGCTCGTTTTAGTCATCGCGCGGGCCCTTCGCTTTTCCGATTCGCAATGGCCGACACGCTTCCCGTACATTTTCCTGTGATTAATTCGCGCCGGAACAGCCCGGTCTGTGGTTAATGTTGCAGTGGCATGGAACAAAACATGCAAAAATTCTTACACATACAAAATGACGAGGATGTGTGCCGGCAACAGTAAGCCAGCGGCGAAGAAACTATCGGCAAGTCCGACGTACCGTGAAATCTTCCTCTGCACTTTCGGTTCAGGATATTTACTACGCACAACGCGGTGTTTCAAGACTGATTTCTGTCTCACTCGGAGGGAGAAACGATTGCATTAAAGATTTAAAGTGTGCATTTAGTGAGTGGATGTGTTTTCTGACTGGGATTTGTGTTTTTTTTGGGGTTTTTTTTTTATGGCAGAGGTTCCATTTTTTTTGGGGGGGGGGGGGGGGTAACATTCAAGATGGAGCTTATATCTCTTAGTTTGTGGTCCCTTAGTACGGGACCGCTACGGTAGCCGGGCAGTGTAGATCAGATACCTCTAGATGTAAACTAGTGAATCTTCCAGACTTTTTCACACCCCGGCCGCTCACTTACACTAGTATTTACACTTGTTGGTTTGGTTTGTTTTTGTAAGAGCAAGTCACAGATAGTCATATAACCATGATAATGGCATACCTGACAGTCTGACTTCTGTTTTTGAAGACTTTGTATGTCAGTACTAAGGCATTTTATGGTTTGGAAATATACGGCATCTGGCAACAGTATGATATTACACACACTTAACCAGTCAGTCAACAAAACTCAGATTTCTCCTCCTTGAATATATGAACACAAACACACACGACGTATGCTGACTCCTGACATCCCAGTGTTGTCGAATCACTGAGCTGAGTTTAGTACGGCTGAATTCCTAGCGGCATTTCCTGGGCTGGCTCTCTCCTGGGCTGGCGCTCTCTCTCTCTCTCTCTCTCCCTCTCTCTCTCTCTCTCTCTCTCTCTCTCTCTTTGTCTCTGTCACTCTCACTCTCACTCACACACATACCACACACACTCTGACATGCGCGTGAAAGGGTGTCTCAGTTGTGAAAACAATGGTCAGTGAGTTGACAGGTGTAAGGGACAACGGAACTGACACACGGGATGAGGGGATCACCACCCGCTTAACTGCAGTTGTGTCAGGTGGCACTAGGACTTGAAACTGTAACGATGTGATTATTGGCCTGCCTTTATCGGCGATCGCGCGAGGGGGGGGGGGGGGGGGGGGTATTGGCGGGGTTTGTGCCGTGGTCGGTCCTTTCAGTATGGGATCCAGAAAGTGTTGCCACATAACCTTCAGTCAACAGCTGATAGTCCCGACGTAACTCATCTCGAGCCGAGTGGGTTCCGGTGCAACAGTCGCAAATGACTAGTTCCACCTGTGTAGCGAGTTCACTCCAGACTAGCTGAAGCGTTTCTGTACCCAAGCAGTGCAACTGACCTCAGTGGTAGATGTCATCTGGTGTCGCCTAAACAGCTCACAATGACCTGTCGGCTTAAACGTCTTTAAAACTGCACCTGTTCAGGTGTTGTTTGTGCCGTTCTCTTATTCTGACTGTGTTTCTGACCTGCAGGGCGCCAGGAAGACCGAGCTGCTGGCACATATCTCGGAGGCCCAATTCCAGGCCCGTAGGCGTTCCACAGGGAACATTCGATTCATTGGTGAGCTCTTCAAGCTGAGGATGCTTACCGAGAATATTATGCATGACTGTGTCTTCAAGTTATTGAAGGCACGTGACGAGGAGAGCCTGGAGTGCCTTTGCCGCCTGCTCACCACCATCGGCAAGGAGCTTGATAACCCTAAAGCCAAGGTAGGTTTTGATTTATCTCGCTGCTCCTTGGTGGCTTGCTAGAATCCCTCACTTCACTCATGTAACCTATGTCATCATACAGTTTCAGTTTTAAAGTGTATTTGTGTGTTCAGGTGTTTTTTGTTCACACCCCACCCCACCCCTCCCAAAAAAACTCACGGAAACGGAAGCTGGCTGTGTCCGCGAGGAGTAGTAAAAATGACCATGATAAAGACATAATTGATGATAACCACAACCATTCAAATATAAGTAGTTTTTATGCTAACATTAAACAGTGTGTCCCAACTAATTTTTACTGCCTAAATAGTCGCCTAATCTCACACCATTTGATGAGATGTTAATTTGGCATGGAATGTAAAAACCATGATGTGCTGGATAATTTGCAAGGGATTCCTGCTTGACATGGTCTTATAGTACTGCTGTTTATTTTTTCCAGGCACGCATGGACCAGTATTTTGGGCAAATGCACAGGTTGGCTGAGATGAAGGAACTACCTTCCAGAGTCCGCTTTATGATTCAAGACGTTCTGGAGCTGAGGGAGGTAAGTCATCGAGCCAGCCATTTGTCTTTTGGAAACCACTTCCTGGCATGCCTACCGTATGCATGAAACGCTTCCGTCTGTGGATGGAAATACGTTTTTGGTTAGGGTTTTTTTTTTTTTTTTTTTTTAACATTCTGTTGTTGCTTTTTTAAAAAAGATATATAATATCAAATTTGTGCTATGGATCGGCAACCAAGCGAATAAAGAAAAGTGCGGCCTCCCGTTTTGGAGATTGGAAGCTTTTGCACAAGCTCCGCTATTGTCACTTACACCTGTTCACGCATTACTCCTTGGTCCAAACCACGATGCAACTCGGAGGATGAGGCCTCTTGAAAATACGTATCCGGCTCTAGCACTTACAGGGATTTCATGCCAGCCAGAGGCTTGTAGTCATACATGTAAGGGATTTCATGCCAGCCAGAGGCTTGTAGTCATACATGTAAGGGATTTCATGCCAGCCAGAGGCTTGTTGTCATACATGTAAGATGATGAAGAAAGCATGATCCCTGTCAGAGGGGGGAAAAAAAACTTGATACAATGCATGCCAGCCAAAGCTACCACAGTGGGATTGAAGCATGCTGTTTCTTAGGTGGGAGAGAGTGCTGCGTTTTTTTCTTTCTTTTTTTTCTTCCCTTTCCTTTTCTTTTCTTTTTTCTTTTCTTTTTTTTTAAGCAAATGGTGGAAGGAGAGGCCTTCAAATTACCTTTAAAACCCTTTTTTTTTTTCGGTCAGTTTTCTGGAGGTTTGAAGGCAAGGCTTAAAATGCAGGGCACCCATCTTACCACCTTAGCCCATTCAGAAAGAACGTAAACACTCTACTTGTTTTTTTGTTTCTAGCCAGCAACCTTTGCAAACTCTGCCATGTTTCTTGTGTTGTAGAAGTTACACTGGGTGCCGAGGAGAAACGAAAATAAACCCAAGACAATTGACCAGATCCATAAAGAGGCGGCCCAGGAGAAGGTCCAGCAGCAACTGCTGCTGTCCACTCCAATGCCCAAGCCAGAGCAGACATCAGGGCGTGGAGGAGGAGGAAAAGGCGGCAAAGGAGGTTGGTCTTGGTTCTGATGATCTTTGGTATTTGTATAGACTCTCCTCTCAACCCCCACCCCACACCCCTTTTGACATCCATCTACCCTGTATCAGTACCCATCTACCATGTAGCAGAACAGTATTGTATAATTCCTCCTCAAGTAACGAGCCAGCTTTTCCTGTACATCAGTACTGTAGTAGTGACGTCTTTGGTTCCTCCTGACCGTTGAGGAAGGCTTTATGGCTTTACTTAAACATTGATGTTCGTATTATCTCATTGGTGCTTGTTAATTCCAGGTCGTGGATCTATGGGAGGGCCTGACGCAGACCCTGGATGGAACACTGTACAAACCCGTGCAATGAGGCAGATCGACGCTTCGAGAATGAAGCTTTCACGGGTAAGTTCTTCACTCACTGTCATCGATAAACTATGTCACTGAAATATGATTCAAAGCAGATTTTTTTGTGTGTGTTTGTGTGCTTAGCAAAACAGCCTCTTGACGTTAATCTCTTCTTTCACGATGCATATCTCAGGCATTAACTTCTGTAAGCTGTCATATCAGTTTTGACAAGTGTATGATTGTGCTCTTGGTGTCACTGTCAACAGCAAAATGTGGACGAGACCATCCAGCTGGGGCCAGGTGGAGGTTCAAAGTTCAGCAACTGGGGCATGGGCAGCAAAGGAGGAGGTTCAAGGTCTCAGGAACAAGAGAAGCCTGCTGGCAACAGGTTAGTGACATCAGTATTGCATTTCACATTTCAAAGTCAGTCAGAAACATGATTACTGTTGTGCAGTCAATGAGTTGTATTTTTATGTAGTTTCCATCGTAAAGCGGCCTGATTTTTCTACATATTGTGTGGCACAAATGCACGTCACATGCATTCTCCGCAGAAATGATGATGCAAGTCTGACTCTGACAATGCCCTAGGGAAACTTTCGTTGTCATTACTGACCCACATGGTGCACTGGAATGCATTCTTTGCCACACTGAGTGCATCGCCCCTCTGGAAGATCACAGAAAAGCAGTGTCACCCCGCTTTTTAGTTTTCGCTGTCCTTTTGCTGATCACTTAAGTTGTGTTTAATGCGCACAAAAACAAAAAATCAAGAGGACCTGTTTTGAAATCAGATTTGCATGCTTTCTCCAAATAAGCACCAACCGACTTCTGATGCATGACGTACTTCTGTCACAGGTACAGCCTGTTGAACAGTATGGGCGATAGTGATGGCCGTCGCAGTTTTGGACGCAGTCCTGCACGTGGTGACAGTGGTAGCCGAGGAGCTGGAGGACGCATGGGTGACTCCCGTCGTGACCGTGACAGCAGGGAACCTGGCGGGTTCGGCCGTGGTAGGATCGTCGGGCGATCATCTCAAGAGGGAGAAAGGGAACGCGCCATTGCTAGCGCCAGGTGAGCCAACTTTACATTGTATGATTATTTCAGCAGCAGTTGACTAATGAAGGTTTGGCTCTACGGTTTCATCATACTGCTTGCTCAACGGATTCAAACCCAGAAAGCAATACAGGAAATCATCGTTTTGAATCAAAGATATTTTTAGACTTTCCTTCTGGTTTGATTTTGTTGATTTATTTTGTAATGGGAATCTCAACCACAGTGGCAAGAAAAAGTCCTAAAAACGGATGTACAGTATGGTTATTGCACTAGGCATATTGACAAAACAAAAAAGATAAAGAAAAAGCTTACAGTATCTGTTCTTTCACATTTAGGAATCTTCTTGGCGCTGGAGCTCAAGGTGGATCATCCAACCCTCCATCAAGGGATGCCAGCCGTGACAACAGTCGCTCGCGCGACGCTAAGGCAGAATCTGCATCAGCTGCCCCCACTTCAGGGCCAGACGCTTCACAGATGTCTCACGAGTACATCGAGAATAAGATCAAGAACATCGTTGAGGAGTTCCTCCACAACAAGGACTTCAAGGTTAGTCTGGATTTCCCATTCGTGTTTCTCGCAAGTAAAACATCTTGAGGTTGGCCTGTGGGAAAGATGCAGTCAGTTGCGGCCTTATTTTTGCCATGTTTCAAGCTGCACTTGGTTTAGCTTAGCCAGTGGTCTTTCTTTAGCTTTGTCGTTTCTCAGGCAAGGAAGATGCGGGAGGCAGAAAATAAAATAGCAGTAAATAACACAAATAGGATCTAGTAATGAAGTGCTGGCTGTTCAGCATGACTTGGCACTTGCATTGCAGTACCTCAGAATGTAGATGTTTTCTCAACATTTTTGTCATGGTTGTAATGTACCGGTGCATCTTGTGTTGTGCAGGAGGCTACAGTCTGTGTTTCTGAGTGGCGCAACCTTAACCATAAGGACCTTGTGACTACCATGATCAACACAGTCCTCGAACGGTCTTCTCAAGCCCGTCTGCATGTCGGGGAGCTTCTTTTCCACCTTGTTTCACAAAAGCTCCTCACCGTCCGGAATCTCATCGACGGGTAGGTGCCATTAATAGTCATTAACATTATGTGGACTGTCTTGCATACTGACTCAGTTTAATATGTACAGTCATGTTTCCAACCGCATGAACAGGTAGTAGTTTCAGAATTTCCAAGTATTTTGTGTTATTGGTACCGGTGTAGGATCCGGTCCGGTCCCCCCTCTGAAGCAGTCCCCCGGGGGACCAATTCGTGGCAAAAACTGCTCTATAATGGTCCCCCCTTAGACATCCAGCCTCGTTTTCGACTGGTCCCCCTGGGCGATTTTGGTCCCCCCTCGCATCCAAAATAGGCCCCCTCTCGAACTGGTCCCCCTCTTTTCTAACCAATGTAGAGCTATGTCAGTATTTATTTTTAACTTTATTGTTATAGTGTGTGTCAACTCAGTAGAAAACGTGACTCTGGATCTCTCTCTCTCTCTCTCTCTCTCTCTCTCTCTCTCTCTCTCTCTCTCTCTCGCCCCCACACTTTCTCTCCTCCCCCCATCTCTCAAACACACACACACACACACACATTATGCACGCACGCAGGCACGCGTGCACACTCACTCACGCACGCACGCACGCAAACACACACGCAAACACACACACACACACACACACACACACACACACACACACACACCTCTTTCGTTATATGTATAATTATTTTCATTTTTGTACAGAGATGTTATTCAAGATGATCTTGAACTGGGTCAAGGTTACAGTGTCAAATCTAAACTTTTAAAAGTGATTTAACTTCGTAGATTTGCCGTTCTATGTAGCCTATACTTTTGTTTTTTTATTTTCTCTTTTTTTTGTGGGATGAGAAAACGGTCGCCACTAAAAAACAAAAGTATAGGCTACATAGAACGGCAAATCTACGAAGTTAAATCACTTTTAAAAGTTTAGATTTGTTTTCTCTTTTCTTTTCTTTTTTTTTTTTGTGTGGGATGAGAAAACGGTCGCCACGCTTCTTGACACGTCACGTGACTCGTGTCAAACATGCCTATAATTATAAGTACACGACAATTCATTCCGTACTTGGGCCACCGAGGTTGAGATATTTGCTGCAGCCACCCTCTTGGACACGCCCGTGTATGTGTTCACAAGAGAGGCTCCAGGCCGACAACCTAGGTGGCTGAAATACGGGCCAGTTTGGCAATCGGCCCCATTGAAAACAGACAGAGTAATTTATATAATGAATCTTGGACATCACTTTGCTCCTGTTTTTTGTGTCACTCCTTAGACCAGCCTGAGAACTGTTAGTCTTCTGCTGTTTTTGTTGTTTCAAGGGTCATGATTTGAGACACTGGTACTCAGTCTTGACTGTCTACTTGAAGTACGCTGAAAGCCAAAGGTGGCAACTAGTTTTCATGTCATGGACACTTACTTAATTTTGAAGAAATATTTTTTTTCTATGGCGTTGTATAGAAAATATTAGATACTTGGTCTTTGATGTTATTCTCTAAATGCTATTTCCAGTTTAAAAAAAATGACAGGAAATGTGGACAGCAAAAAAGAACCAATGCAAAAAAAACAACTGAAAGAAACAAGAACACAACCAAACAAATATATCTCACACACACAAAAATAACAACAAGCACATAAATCGGAAAAAAAAAGAAAAAAAATGTTCCTATGGCCCTGTGCTTTTGGGGACAATAAAGTTTTGTAACAATAAAGTTAAAAATAAATACTGACATAGCTCTACATTGGTTAGAAAAGAGGGGGACCAGTTCGAGAGGGGGCCTATTTTGGATGCGAGGGGGGACCAAAATCGCCCAGGGGGACCAGTCGAAAACGAGGCTGGATGTCTAAGGGGGGGACCATTATAGAGCAGTTTTTGCCACGAATTGGTCCCCCGGGGGACTACTTCAGAGGGGGGACCGGACCGGATGCTACACCGGCAGCCAAAATTTCAAACGTGTAACATCAAAACACTGACCCAAAAAAACCAACCAACAGAAAAAGTCAGCGAGTATCTTCAACAAGGGCCGAAATATCTGTTTTGAAACAAGAATGGTGAACATTTTCGACTGGAAAAAAAAACCCTTTTGTGTGGAGCGCGGGACTGAAAGTTATATGTGTACGAAACAACGCGGCGGCGTCAGATAACCGCGTCAGATAACCGGGTCACTGTGCTTTGTGCGCGCGGAACGCTTATCTATTTGAGGCATGTGCTCCGCGGATCACTGAACCGGGGCTTCACTTGGCTTCAGTGTGGGAGCGCCAACAGTGGGTGTATTTCATAACAAAGAACACCTTTCGTCTTTTCTCCAATAATAAAAGCAGCACACCAAACAAGAGAGGGGAAATGAATCTTTACATTCACATGGAAGGTTCATGTGGTTGGGAAACTTGGGATAGAGACTCCTTGGCTATTCTGGTAACAATGCTACCTCCGCCATACGCATTTTTTTTCCTGCTATACATGTTTTTCTAGACCCCTTGCGTTTGCAAACGCAAAATTTTAACACCAGCGCGACCCCTGGTTTTATGTTCATGTGTGTTGAATGACAGAAAGGAAAGAGCTTCTCAGTTCGTGAAGTTACATTTAATTAAACTGAGGTTTAAATCATTAGATATCCCCTTCCCATAATTTTCCAAGTCACATTGTTCGCTCTTTCCCTTTCCTCAGGATGGTGGATGTGATGGAAATAGCCGAGGACATGGAGATAGATGTACCAAAGATCTATGAGTATCTTGGGGAGTTATGTGGGCCGTTGATCCTGGACAACAACGTCCTGCCACTGTCTTTCCTGCGCTCCGCTGTGGAGCCTCTCATCCGGTCTGGGAACGGCAAGGCCGCAAATCTTCTTGCTCATGCTCTGCATGTAGCCTGCCAACGGAAAGTAAGCAAAACTGTTGTCAGAAATGTGTGGTAGATATTTCTTTGCGTTTATGCCGCCATGGAACGTGGGACAAGTAGGTAATGATGAGAATCTTACCGCCCCAGTCTGAACTCTGTGACTGACTGGTGTATCTGAACTGCTTGCACATGTATCTGTTCATTTGTTTGCATGTTTGACTTCGTGTTTCATCCAAAATGAGGTTTGGGATAACTCGGGTGATACAGCTGCATCCGCTCATCAGTAGAGACGATAGAGGTGGTTGTTGCTGTGTTCTGATCAACACGACTCCTTTCTGTTTTGCAGCCGCACAGCCATGTCCGTTTGCAGTTCAAGCAGGCAGGCCTCCAAGTGTCAGATTTTGTCTCGGCTGACAAGGTCAATGAGTTCATCAAGCAGAGGGTGAGTGTATCCATTTTGTTGTCTTGGGCTAGGGTCTCCTGCAGATCCCACACACGGTTGTTTTGAGCATTTACGGAGAAGCTCAAACTGGCATCTGAAATAGAAACCTTGTTTTCAGAAGTGATTTAGGAAGTGTCAAAGCAGCACATCTTTTCAGGGCTGGCGTGAGTGCATTGTGCAAGTAGGCGTGGACACACCTGGACATTTACTGGCTGCTCTTTTAATATATTGTCTTGTTATATTGTCTCTTATATTGTCTGTCTCTCTCTCTCTCTCTAACTTCTAATGCTCGGGTCATGAGTTCGTATCCCGGCTGGGGCCAAATATTTGTGCTGGCTTTTTTTAATCATTGCCCCGTCCTTGATATCACCCTATTTGGTGGAAAGGACGTGAAACCCCCCGAACACCCACCCACCCACCCACCCTCTCTCTCTCTCTCTCTCTCTCTCTCTCTCTCTCTCTCTCTCTCTCTCTCTCTCTCTCTCTCTCTCTTTCTCTCTCTCTTTCTCTCTCTCTCTCTGTATTCAGTTCAAGTTCATGTGGCTTATTTGTCCCTGGCCTGTCACAACAACAACAAACACAAGAAAACTTACACATTTGCTGATGATAATTCCTATTCAACAACTGTGTATTCTAACTCGGTAAAACTTATGAAAATGGTGTTTCCAGGAGCTTGAGTGGCTTGTGCAAGAGTCTGAGGGTGCCACCCCCGCTGTCCCCTCCGTCACAAAGCGCCCCCCAGGATGGGTGGAGGAGCAGCTGGTCCGATTACTTCAGTCAAGGAATGTGGACAATGAGCGCATCTTTGGGTTCATTGAGGTAAGAGGCAGTTGGTGATACTGTACAGCTGCATCACTGTTATTGCTGTGCTCAGATAGCTACAGAAGCCATTTCACTGAGAAAACCAGAAGGCTCTAAACATGCGTAGAGAACAACAGAGAGCAAATTTACTCCCAGATTTTGTTTGCAAAACCCCTCAGTATAAAAAGAGCACAGAAACATTGTTACTGTTCAAGATGATTGGTAGGGTATCAGTTTTATCATTTGTAACTGGTTCTGCTTCTTAGAGATACGGATGAAAAGGAACTCATTGTTTAACATTAGTTGAGGTTGGGTTTGTAAGTTGATTAGACAGTTCTGGAAATGCGTTTTTAAGATGCATTGCAGTTGTATATGGTTGGGTCATCGTTTCTTTTTCCTACAGGAAAATGTACCTGAGGAAGACCAGAGGTCCCATCAGTTTATCCGTGAGCTGATCACAGCAGTCTGCCGCAGTGCCATAAGTGAGTAACTTACTGTTCAGTTTGTCGCATCAGAAATTGATGCAAGTCTTTCTATAAGGAGAAGATGTGGGGGAAGCCACTCCTTGTGATGTGAACATGCAAAATCTGCAGTCAGCTCTTCCTCCCCCCTTTGGAGGAGCTCTGAGCATCTGCTCTAGGTCTTGCATTTGACTTATTATTCAAACACATGAGTTTCAGTATGGATATGCTCAATGCAGTACATTTCGTTTGATTTGTATAAAGTTGTAAAAAGATAAGACATGAGAGTCTGGCAAGAGATGCTTAACATTCTTCATTCTTTCAGGCGGAGATAGCGCGACAACCTACAAGGTGAACGCCAATGTGATCCAGCAGTTCCGGTCCCTCCTGCTGAAATACCTAGAAAACAAACCTGAGCTGGAGCTGCAGGCCCTCTATGCCCTCCAGCATCTCATGTGCAACATGGAGCACCCACCTGGTAGGTGTTGAAAGTCTGTTACTGTCTTAGTATACTTGTAACAAAAACCATAGCTTTGTTCTCCAGTTGCTGCTTTTGTAAGGTTGGAGCAGCAGATCACGAAAGATTTGTATTTTTTGTGAAAATGCCTTTGGCTGTATTCACTGCTGTACCTTGGGTTGTGTTTGCTGCTATAGCATCATCTCACAGTGTGGCTTTTTATTGATACCAGTGGATATTCTCTGCCTTTGTTCTCATCCATGTTTTTGGCATTCTTGCAGGAATCCTGAAAGCTCTCTTTGACGTCCTCTACGATGAGGAGATAATCTCGGAAGAATCATTCTATGCCTGGAAGGATGGAGACCATCCAACTGAGCAAAAAGGACGTGGCGTCGCACTCCTCAGTGCTAATGCATTTTATGCGTGGTTGAAAGAAGGTGAAGAAAGTTGATAGTATGGAAGCATAGACAGTATTCTGGGTATATCTTTGACAGACAAGCAACAACAAAAAAAAGAACTTTCTAGGGTCTCCGTGACACATGTGGGGTAGTTGTACGATACTGTACATATTTATTTAAGAGTTGTTACGGTCATGATGAATGATTTACAGAATGTCAGTGAGAGAGCGCGCAAGTGGATTCGACTGAACTGCATGAAGTGGATAATCTCATTTGTCGTGATCATTTACATTACATTTAATGCTCGGCTTTGTACAATTCATAATTACTCTTGTTACTCTGTAAAATGCAAAATGAAAGCACGTGCGTGGGGAGTTTTATCCCCATATCCCATTTTGCTTGTGCTTTTTGTAAAATGTATTTTCACACCATTTTCTGGTCTTAAATCAGGATTGGGAGGAAATATTCACGTGTACTTGTGGTTCAAATGACAAAATAAAAACGCCCCCAAAAACCAACAACAAAAAGGGGAAAAAAAATGTAAGTAAACAGCTGCTATGCTTGCAACGTCATTTCAATGCATTTTTTGTCATGCTGATGATCTTAAAACCATGCCGAGTAATGATGACTATGACCGCGTTTTTTTAAAAAAATACAACCCAGGGGCTCAACCGCTCGTTCCTTGCCTGCCCCACAATTCTTCATTCCAGCCATAGCCAGGGTGTGTGAGCCTGTCATGCAGGGATCCTGTGTAATAATTATCTTTTAACTTGTGAGAGTCTCGTTTTACCTGAGGAGCTGCTGCTTGGGGGACAATCTGAGAAGAGAAGAGAATGAAACTTTGATAAGCGACGTGGGGGAATTTTTCTGTGAAAAAAATCGGAATGGTGTATCTTGCAGCTCTTGGTTGATAAATTTTTTTCTCCCCTTGAATCTGACACTCTCCTTCACCCAAGTTTTCTTCCTGTAACTAGTGCGCTTACTCGTATGAAGTGAAAGATTCAGGCATGTAATTGTGCAAGGCCAGTTACGAAAACTGGGCATTTTGTGTAGCGTTGATTCGATTGAGAATTCACTTGCAGAGAAAGAGAGGTACTGTGTATGTATGCGTGTGAGAACGTGTGGAGGGAAGCATGCATGCGTGCGTGTGTGCACGCTTCAACTATACGAAAGACTTTGTTATCAGCAATTCTTGTCATCTTGATTTTTTTTTTTTTTCAAATATGCATTTGGTTGTGCTTGCTCCTTAGCAACTTCAGTATGGGGCTTTCTATAGTTCTCCAGAAGTCCAGAGAAACACTTTATTGCAGATGGTACAGGGGTAACAAGTCCCCCCCCCCCACCTCCACCCTCCAAAAAGAGAAAAAAATGTTCCCTTTATTTTAATCAAAATAATTTATTTCAAAAGTGATTGGATTTTTAATAAAAGCATTGGTACTGGTGTGAGTTGTGAAAAAAGGGAGCTTGCTTGTAGAAATGAAAAGTTATTTTCCTGAACAATGAAATATTTGACTGGATAAAGGTTTGATAGGACTTCAAAATTCCTTTCTTTTCGACTACATGTATTGTTAAAATCGGCTTCATAGGTTTTTTGTTTAGTGAATTAGTCTGACAGTGTAACTGTCTTTCATGCTTGGACAAATACAGCTGGTCTTCCTATTGCTTTGGAAATACTTTGGAAAGAAATGAAGACAATTGGCCCTGATCTTACTATGAGGACTACATTTTTGAATGGCCTCTCCTAAAGGTTAAGAAAACAAACCATTGGAGGGGGGGGGGGGGGCTCACAGTCTGGTATTCTCGCGATTTCTGTGGAAAATTATAGATTGCCCCCTTGTGAATGATGTCAGACCAGACTGCTCTGCCGTCAAGAGACTTAAGCGTTCGCTGGACTAGAAATTATTAACTATGACCGAGATTGGTATACGTGTGAACAGGATTTTTCTCTGCTTGATGATGAGTTTTTTTGGTGTTGATTTTTAATCTGTTTAAATGTGATTTTGGAGGGAAAAAACGTTCTGTTATATATGTAATAAGAGTAGAGTGTACATTTTTTCGTGCATGTACATAATTTTTTCCAGCATCTCAATTTCCACAAAAAAAGGCTTGCATACGCATGGTGCTGGTTCCTTAACTTTGAAGGGATATTTCTTTGAATCAATATGCCTTAATTTTCTTTTTTCGAAATGAAATTAAAGTCATACCTTTTTTTTTTATGAGTTTGAATGTTTGGCCATAAGTGTATTCCGATGAATGGATCAAACGAATGTGACTTTGACGATGTAATGCAATCTCTGTATGTTTGCTTGTCATGTGTCTTTTTTGCTTACATGGGAGCGGGTGGTTGTTTTATAATGTATGTCCTCTTTTTTCTTTTCTTTTTTTTTTCTTGATTATGTTGCATAATTGGTATGCAATTTTTTTTGTGACAACCGTACTGTACATACCTTTCTGATGAAAAAAAAATCAAATAAAAAAAAAACCTTGGAAAAAAAAAAGTTGGTTGGTGTCATTACTGTGTGTGTGTAAAATGATCGGTGTACAAAAGTGCACAACTCGTCACAAGAAAAGATGGATCACTTGCATAAACACGTACAGCTCGCTGAAGACTGCTGGGTCGTACAATTTCTCATGAGCATTCATACCTACTTACGATGCTTGTCACCAGTAACTAGAGCCAAAGTTGGTTAACCACAGGCATATCACCATTTTGTTCACACCCAGCTGTGATGCGGGTTCTAGAAGGTTAATACATTGATCGAAGTTATTAAATATTTGAGCTGTGCAATGGTACACGCGCGCGCGCGCACACACACACACTGAAACACACTGCACCTGTTCTATAGCACAAGGCTTCAACCCGACAAAGCCGAGTGGACAAACAGTCGACCCAACGGATTTGTCTATTTCCAACATCGGTTTCGTAAGCTCAACTCGGACAACCTCTCTCTCTCTTTCTCTCTCTCTCAGAACACACACACACACACACACACGCACAAACACACACGAGCGCACACACACACACACACACACACACACACACACAGATGGGGACCATATGAATGAAACACACGCTATCTGTGCGAGACAGCCCGAGAAACAATCACAAGGCTTATACGGGGAGGACTGTTTTGAAACATTCCCGCCTTCGACTTAGACCGCCCACACGAAATGGCCTGAGATATTAGTATGGCTCCAAACGCAGCACACTGACGTTAAATGGCCGTGCTTCGGAACGACAACTCAACCGTCCCTGTGTGCACGACGTTCGCCACGTTTCTCTGTTGTCGCCAGGCGGCTACTGTGTTGGGTTTTTGTGCTTTCATCAGCAGAACGCATGCCTGTCTGTGCATGCACGTGTATTTGTGCATGTGTGTTATTAGTGGTGTGATGCCGGACACCACTGACTAGAACAGCTCTGAACGATCTCAGTCCGAGCCTGAAAATGGTAGCCAGTTTGCTTTTAAGAGTAATAACTACTAATTGCTTTCAGCGGTGTTTCATCTATCTTTCTGAAACTAGGGCGAGTGTGTGTGTGTGTGTGTGTGTGTGGTGTGTGCGTGCGTGCGTGTCTGTCTGTCTGTCTGTCTCTGTGTGTGTGTGTGCGTGTGAGAGAGAGAGAGAGAGAGAGTTGGGGTGGACTGGATTTGGTGATTTCCGTCTTTTTTTCTTTCTTTTTTTTTTTTTTTTTGGGGGGGGGGGGGTTGGGTCTTTCTAAGCGGCCTCTTTTTCCGAGGCAAAAAAAAAGATGATATATCGGTTGAGTGGTTACGTTAACACATGACGGAACTGCATGATATGTGCACAGCGGCAAAGGTACACAAGTCTTGTTTATTGAATGGCCAAAGGCCTACATCATGGAGCTGAGGATAACCTGCAAAATGAAGCTGAAAACGAGCATAAAATGACACAGCCTCAATCACAAATACAGTGCCAAGATTAAACTAACTAAATGGAATTTCTCTCATACGGAGAAAAAAATCGATTTGGACAGGGAGGAAATCCGCTTGGATACTGAAACCAAAGTTGCCGTACATTTTCAGTTCTTTTCTTAAAAAAAAAACAAAAAAAAAAAAAACCAACAACAACAAAACCAACCAACAAACAAACAAAAAAAACAAAAAACCCAAAACAAAACAACAAAAAAACTTATTTTAGGCGTCAATTCATATAAGGATAATTGCTTTAACATTTGTTCCCGCTATCTGTGTGTTTGTAGACACCTCTGTGTGTGTGTGCGTGCGTACGTGCGTGCGCGCGTGCGTGTGCGTACCAGTGAGTGAGTGTGTGTGTGTGTGTGTGTGTGTGTGTGTGTGTGTGTGTGTGTGTGTGTTGCGTGTGTGCGTGCGTGCGTGTGCGTGCCAGTGTGTGTGTGTGTGTGTGTGTGTGTGCGCGTTGCGTGTGCGTGCATGTGTGCGTGCGTGTGTGTGTGTGTGTGTGTGTGTGTGTGTGTGTGTGTGTGTGTGTGTGTGTGTGTGTGTGTGTGTGTGTGTGTGTTGTAATGTCTTGTATGCTTGTCTCATATTGCCTTGACACGTAAAAATAACAAAAAGAAGACAAGAAAGAAAACAATGTTCCAGTGTAGGGCAAACGTATACCTGTAAAAAATTGAAAGAGCAATACATGTAGATATTGTCACTTGTCGTGTACATGCAATTTTTATTACTGCACTTCAAGGTCGAGACCATAAACACTTCAAAATGTTTCCGTCACCAAGACACAGAGAGGAGGTGGGTAATTTCGCAGGGGTTAAAGACAACAGCTACGGGGTGGGGAAAAAAAAAAACCCAAAGTGCTACCTCCACTCCAAAGTTTCGACGACAAATTCCTTTCAAATGTCGTGTAGAACGTATTTATCATAATTACTAGTAGAGCACCCGGCTTCGCTCGGGTATACATGTATACCAGTTTACTTGTTGTTACTTGTGTCAATCCACTTTAATGCTGTCGGCCCACACCCTTCACAGTCTCATTGTCATACTGTCAACAGCAACGACCGCCAATCACACACACACACACACACACACACACACACACAGAACTTGATAGACTTTATTTTGTTTTTTTTATCCTATGTTCTCCCCCAAGTGTCCCTCTAGGCTCGTGGTGGCAAATTTGGT
Organism: Batillaria attramentaria; assembly: GCA_018292915.2. NCBI lineage: Eukaryota > Metazoa > Mollusca > Gastropoda > Batillariidae > Batillaria > Batillaria attramentaria. The sequence goes on along the minus strand of JACVVK020000161.1, from coordinate 1,250,689 downwards.
GGCAATCGGCTGACTCGTTTGGACGCCAACCCCTCACACACACACACACACACACAGACACACACAGACACACACACACACACACACACACACACACACACACACACAGATGCTAGCCGCTTACTATATAGATGAAGGTGTTTTTATGAAGTATTTTAAGCGGACCCACTGTATCACGATAAGGATTCCGCGATCTGCTTGGGGAACCGGTGTAGGATCCGGTCCGGTCCCCCCTCTGAAGCAGTCCCCCGGGGGACCAATTCGTGGCAAAAACTGCTCTATAATGGTCCCCCCTTAGACATCCAGCCTCGTTTTCGACTGGTCCCCCTGGGCGATTTTGGTCCCCCCTCGCATCCAAAATAGGCCCCCTCTCGAACTGGTCCCCCTCTTTTCTAACCAATGTAGAGCTATGTCAGTATTTATTTTTAACTTTATTGTTATAGTGTGTGTCAACTCAGTAGAAAACGTGACTCTGGATCTCTCTCTCACACTCTCTCTCTCTCTCTCTCGCCCCCCACACTTTCTCTCCTCCCCCCATCTCTCAAACACACACACACACACACACATTATGCACGCACGCACGCACGCGTGCACACTCACTCACTCACGCACGCACGCAAACACACACGCGCACACACACACACACACACACACACACACACACAGACCTCTTTCGTTATATGTATAATTATTTTCATTTTTGTACAGAGATGTTATTCAAGATGATCTTGAACTGGGTCAAGGTTACAGTGTCAAATCTAAACTTTTAAAAGTGATTTAACTTCGTAGATTTGCCGTTCTATGTAGCCTATACTTTTGTTTTTTTATTTTCTCTTTTCTTTTTTTTTTGTGGGATGAGAAAACGGTCGCCACTAAAAAACAAAAGTATAGGCTACATAGAACGGCAAATCTACGAAGTTAAATCACTTTTAAAAGTTTAGATTTGTTTTCTCTTTTCTTTTCTTTTTGTGGGATGAGAAAACGGTCGCCACGCTTCTTGACACGTCACGTGACTCGTGTCAAACATGCCTATAATTATAAGTACACGACAATTCATTCCGTACTTGGGCCACCGAGGTTGAGATATTTGCTGCAGCCACCCTGTTGGACACGCCCGTGTATGTGTTCACAAGAGAGGCTCCAGGCCGACAACCTAGGTGGCTGAAATACGGGCCAGTTTGGCAATCGGCCCCATTGAAAACAGACAGAGTAATTTATATAATGAATCTTGGACATCACTTTGCTCCTGTTTTTGTGTCACTCCTTAGACCAGAACTGTTAGTCTTCTGCTGTTTTTGTTGTTTCAAGGGTCATGATTTGAGACACTGGTACTCAGTCTTGACTGTCTACTTGAAGTACGCTGAAAGCCAAAGGTGGCAACTAGTTTTCATGTCATGGACACTTACTTAATTTTGAAGAAATATTTTTTCTATGGCGTTGTATAGAAAATATTAGATACTTGGTCTTTGATGTTATTCTCTAAATGCTATTTCCAGTTTTAAAAAAAATGACAGGAAATGTGGACAGCAAAAAAGAACCAATGCAAAAAAAACAACTGAAAGAAACAAGAACACAACCAAACAAATATATCTCACACACACAAAAATAACAACAAGCACATAAATCGGAAAAAAAAAGAAAAAAAATGTTCCTATGGCCCTGTGCTTTTGGGGACAATAAAGTTTTGTAACAATAAAGTTAAAAATAAATACTGACATAGCTCTACATTGGTTAGAAAAGAGGGGGACCAGTTCGAGAGGGGGCCTACTTTGGATGCGAGGGGGGACCAAAATCGCCCAGGGGGACCAGTCGAAAACGAGGCTGGATGTCTAAGGGGGGACCATTATAGAGCAGTTTTTGCCACGAATTGGTCCCCCGGGGGACTGCTTCAGAGGGGGGACCGGACCGGATGCTACACCGGGATCGCCAAGTGAGAGCGACGGATCTTCAGTGCTCGGGTCATGACTTCGAATCCAGACTGAGATCCAGATGTATGTGCATGTGTGTATTTGCATGCTAGATGCCCGGTCTTTGATATCATCCGTAAGTGGCGGGATTAAACCCCCTGTTGTAGAGATCGCGAAAAGCCACTGCATTTCGATGGACATTTCTAGACCATCCCAGAACATGCGGGTGCGCGCAGTAACGTCAGTAGATTATGTCACCTCGGAAAGATCTCGAACTTGCCAGTAAGTTGAGGAATGTTCTAGATCTGACCTGTTTAGTATACTATGGTAAGCAGCCCTGCACAGCGTTCTGGGTTCTTCTTCTTTTTTCATGAGTTTGTTCTCCACGCATCTTCTGTTAATAAAGTATTGGAGTTCTGTCCTGTTGTATCCCAGGAGAAAAATACAACACCCACTACCACCCACTCGCGATCTCAGTGGTAGAAAAACGAAGTACTATACAACTTCATAAACGTGAAGAGCGTATAAAACTTATAAAAATAAAAGTCCGTATAATGTCGTTTACAGCCGTAAACATAAACGTAAACTTTTTAGTCGCCATACCTTTTCGTTTTCTAACACCACCAATTCAGTGTTCGACCCCTTGAATCAGTTCAGGTCATGATTCATCGTCACATTTCGACTGCTTGACTGCTTAAGTGTTCAAAATGTTCACTCAACCTTGCGACTCCTGCTTCAAGTTCCGTTTGCCTTCTCTCTGCTACCGAGTCTTAAAAGGGAGATGATACGAGCGCCGTACAATGTACACACTTTGATTGTACCTTTCAATTATGCGCCCTTTCCAATTATTTTTGTTTGTTTCTACCCACAAACAATATGACAACAAACTTTCAAAACATGCAAGTTTTGACTTTACGACAGTTCGGCTCCAGCGTATACGTATGGAGCGAGCTAATAGGTTTGAACTGAACTGAAAGCAAAGAAGGAAAGAAAAAAAAATGTAGCCACAGACGTGCTTGGCAACGTATAAATCTTATACCACGCAAAATTGCGAACCCGGAAACCAAAACGCTGAAAATAAGCTTATAGGCCTGAACACGGACAACACGCATTTGATTGCCAGGGGACAGCATACAAAATTTAAATACACACAGACGTATATACACACGCGTTAAACCGGCTAGCGCGATTGGAAGAAAAAGAAAAGAAAAAAAAAAGGGGGGGGGGGGGAGAGAGAAAGAGAAGACACGTTGCTTCACACTTGACTGCACGAAAGAAGCGTCTCTGCGTCGAGCCATTTGTACAAGAAGTACAAGTGTATGACACTGTAACCAGATCTATCTTTTACAGTAAACCGCCTGATTTGCATCCTTTTCCCCCCAACACAAAAACCACACACAGCAGGGCTACGCTTATCCGTCTTTTTACACCGAGACAGACTAAACACTCTGCGGAATTTTCCCCTAACAGTTCTTTAGTTCTTATCCCCCTGTAGACTGAGAGATCGAGTGTGTTTACCAATCCACCCGGACAAGGTAGGCGGGTAGTAAAGGGGTGGGTGCGGTTGAAAGAACTTGCACTGCCTTGAGGGGGGTACCGTCTCTGGTAAGAATAGAGAGGCCAGGGATAAAATCTAGGGCACAAATTTTTTTCATCTTGTAACGCGAAGTGGCCGTAGCTGCTACGAGTGCGGTGTGGTTTGTGTCTGTGTCTATGTGCGCGGTAAGACTGTGACACATGTAGTGGTAGTGTTCTGTACGACGGGACGACCTGACAAGAGGCGAGTATATTTCTATTTTGTTAATCAGTTTACCGGTTGCCTTTGAGACGATCATTGGTTATTGTCACGTGTTGCCTGAAGTTATCACCGCCGGTGTGGATTTAGAACGGCTGTCTCAACACCTAAGGACTCGGAGTAATATCATTCTGACGGGTGGGTGGGTGGGTGTTTGGGAGTTTAACGTCCTTTTCCACCATGTAAGGGTGATATCAAAGACGGGGCAACGAGATAAAGGCCAGTAAAGATATTTGGCCCCAGCTGGGATTCGAACTCACGACCCGAGCGTTGAGAGTCCAACGCTCTACCATTCGGTTATCCCGGCTTCCCTCATCCTGACGGACGGACTGCTATAGTCTACTGCTTCTCTTGAGACGTTCAGTGGTTATTGTCACGTGTTGTCCGAAGTTAAAACTGCGCAGATGTAGAATGGCTGTCTCTACGCATAAGGAGTAATATCATTCTGACGAACGGAATGACACAGGGCAAGTATACTTTACCATATTATAGTCTGCTACTTCTCTTGAGACGTTCAGTGGTTACTGTCACGTGTTGTCCGAAGTTAGAACTGCGTGGATGTAGAATTGCTGTTTCCACGCATACTTGAAGGAGTAACTGATATCATTCTGACGCCGGCCGGGACGGACTGACACAGGGCAAGTATACTTTACCAAAGTTACCATGCTATAGTCTACTGCTTCTCTTGTGACGTTCAGTGGTTATCATCATGTGTTGCCCGAAGTTAGAACTGCGTGGATGTAGAATGGCTGTTTCCACGCATAAGGACTGAGTAATAAACTAGTGTCCAAAAGAAACGATACCAAACTGTTGTCAGAATGTTTTTGTGCAAAGTGATCCCCGGGGCCTAAAAACATAGGTTTACGTATCCCACGTCCCAAATACAGCGTCTGCGCTCGGGAATACCGGAAACATTTGCTAATGAAATATACCACTCTGAAATTTCTGTATTGTTCTGCTTTTATTGTGTGTCCTTGCCAACCCTTGGTATCGTTTCTTTTGGACACTAGTTTATCACTGATTCTGACGGACGGACTAACACAGGGCAAGCAGTAGACTTTACCGTGCTATGATAGTCTACCCGGGTTCTCTTGACTAGACGTTCAGTAGTTGTTCAGTGTCACGTGTTGTCCGAAGTTATAACTGCGTGGATGTAGAATGGCTGTTTCCACGCACTGATACTGAGGAGTAATGTCATTCTGACGGTCGGACCAACACAGGGCAAGCAGTAGACTTTACCGTGCTATGATAGTCTATCGGTTCTCTTGACTAGACGTTCAGTAGTTGTTCAGTGTCACTTGTTGTCTGAAGTTATACTTGTATGGACACGGATGTTGACGGAATGGCTGCCTCCCCCACGAAAGGAGTAGGCTAATATTATGACGGACAGACGGACTGAGACAAGTCTGCCGGCTGTTTTGAGACGTTCATTTGTTGGCACACGTGTTGCACGAAGTTATAAGTGCACGGATGTAGAATGGCTGTCTCAAGTACTGGAGCACAATCATCATAGTACATATACACTCAGTGACGGACGATGGATGGACTGATATGCCAGTTCTCTTGAGACGTTCAGTCAGTGGTTGTTGTCAGTCACACGTGTTGCCTGAGGTTAGTTGTAACTGCATCAGTGCATGGATAGAAAATAATGGTTACGGCCCTGGCGGCATGTACAGAAATAATATTCTGACGGACTGACTGGCACAGGCCAAGTAGACTTGACTATACTATTCTATAGCCGTCTGTCGGTTTCAGTCTCGGGACGTTTAGTGGCTGTATTCGCGTGTTACTCAGTCGAAGATGTCACTGAATTCAGCTTAGAATGATTGTCGTTCCACGTACACTTGTAATCCATCCATCCATCCATCAATCAATCAATCAATCAAGCAAGCAAGCAATCAATCAATCAATCAATCAATCAATCAATCAATCAATCAATCAATCAATCAATCAATCAATCAATCAATCAATTTATTAAGTCCTCACGAAAGGATGTTCGGTTCACAGGTCACAGGTCATTTCAATTGAACATCAAAACAAAGATAGGTTGCAAGGCAAAGGTTGCTTTCATCGAATTTTATTGAGCATGTCATAAGTACCTCTTGTTTATGCTCTAACTTTTTTTCCTGTAATTTGTCCAATGCAACAAAATAAATCTGCTTAAACCAAAACAAAGATAGAAGTAAATAGAATGTTTTGTTGTTGTTTGTTTGTTTTTCTTTTGGTAAGGAGTCACAGTCAATTTAGTGAAGGACAAGAGAGAGACCCGGGGAAAGAGAGAGAGAGAGAGGGGGGGGGGGGGCTGGTGGAGATGGGGGCGGAATGGTAGGCTGTATTTAGATTACTGTCATCGACGACTGAATCCTGAATCCAAATGCCTGGAATTTCTCTCTCTCTCTCTCTCTCCGGCCCAAATCCTGTTGCACTATACTGACAGACGGACTGACGCGGTCAGGTACACGCATACCACAGTTTACCGCCGGTTCTCTCGAGACGTTCATTGGTTGTTTTCACGTGCCGCACGAAGCTATAACTGGATGTGGAAGGCCCGTCATGATCGGCGGAATAATGAAATGATTGTCCACGAATGTGTGTCATACTCGGTTCAGGCTCCGGAAGGACCACTACACAAGCGGCCGAGTGTTTCAAAAGGACCGGCCGAGGAGTCTTGGTCGCAACTGACTCAGTGCGAAGTTTAACGCTGCCGGCGGCCGGCACTCAGCTAGAATTGGAAAGACTTAATCAAGACCGTGTGAGTAATTACGATACTGAAGGAAACAGTCAATTGTGTCATTGAGTGAGGCTGAGTGATAGATTTTTTTTTGAACTGATATCCCCGCGTTGAGTGTTTCAGAGGGACATAACCTTGGTTGCTGTAAAACGTTTACTGAGTGCCTCGGCACTGCTGGAAAGGCTTGAGTTGTGACACCGACTGTGAGTGACTGTAATTACGATACTGTGCAACATTGTTTTAATCTACTTGGTTGAACGCATCAGTAGGTCAGGACCAAGCAGTGGCTGCCTTCCGATGTTTTGGGCTTCGACGCTGCTGGAAAGGATTGATGAAGGCACTGTGCAAGGCTAATTAAGAGGCCGGAATCAGTTAAATATCGTTGAGAAAGAACTGATTTTGGGGGAAAAGCGCCTTGGACGAAAACTCACAGAGTGACCTATTATGACACCTAAGTGAAACGCCATTGACATTCTTTTGTTCAAGGGGAGCCGGGGTGGTCGAATGGTAGAGCGTTGGACTTCTAATGCTCGGGTCGTGAGTTCGATCGCGGCTGGGGCCAAATATTTGTGCTGGCTTTTTCATCGTTGCCCCGTCTTTGATATCTATATGTGGTGGAAAAGGACGTTAAACCCCCAAACACCCACCCACCCACTCTTTTGTTCAATCCCCTCGGTTGAGTGCTTTACGCGGCGAGTAACGAATTACAATATCGAAGTGAACAGTCAGTTATATCACTGACTAATATTACTGTTTTAGAATCTTTTGGAGCCTAGGACGAAAGCTCGCGGACCATTCATGATACCGAAGTAAGCTGTCAAAGTTAATGAACTGACGGAAACATTTTATGAAACCCCCTCGGTTGAGTGCTTTACCGGCGGTGAAAAACAAGTTACAATACCGAAGTGAACAGCCAGTTATATCACTGACAAATCTTACTGTTTTTAGAATCTTCTTGAGCCTTGGACGAAAGCTCGCTGTTTCGATAATACGTTTCAGTAACAGACTGAGTTCTACACTGAGTCAGTAGTGTTGTCTCCCTATGATTTGTTTCTAACCCAAAGCATTTGCGAAGGCAGAGATCACAGGACGTCAAACAGATCTTTTGACAGTCCTTTATCTACACCTCTAGACCAAACTGTACAGCGTCGGACATTTTCTGGGCCCAGGATTGTGTGTTTTGAAGGCTGAGATAGGCAGATGAAACTGGTGTTTACATGTGCTCTCCGCTACAGCGTGTTTCTAAGCGAAGCTGAACTGAGTTGATAAGGCTTGATAATAGGACGACTCAGGGTGTGGCATGCGACACGAAGGTTTGGAATACCTTACGATTAAAAAAAAGAGGATATAGAGGCTTTCGGTGCACATGTACTAGGGTTAGTCCTTGTGTAGGATTGTGTACGAGACACGGAGGTAAGTTGAAATATTTTATGCGAGACTTGTTTTGCGGAAAGTTTTATCTACGTAGGGGTGTGTGTGTGTGTGTGTGTGTGTGTGTGTGTGTGTGTGTGTGTGTGTGTGTGTGTGTGTGTGTGTGTGTGTGCCTGCCACGAGTGTGCAGCATGTGTGTGTGTGTGTGTGTGGGGGGGGGGATCTGTGCCACGTGTGTGTGTGTGTGTGTGTGTGTGTGTTTTGAGTTTGGCTGGAGGGGGATTTCCGTCTCCCCCCCCCCCTCCCTGTTCTCTCTAAGCCTTTTTTCCCCCCGAGAAAAACAAATCTGTTGAGTCGTTCACGTTAACACTTGACAAAACTGCATGATATGTGCACCGCGCGCGCGCGCGCGCGCGCGTGTGTGTGTGTGTGTGTGTGTGTGTGTGTGTGTGTGTGTGTGTGTGTGTGTGTGTGTGTGTGTGTGTGTGTGTGTTGGCGTGTTGCTTGACGGTAGACTGGCCATGCAGGACCAGGTGCTCAAGATCAGTCAGTCCGCTTTTCTAGAGCTGAGGAGAATTGGTTCCATCAGGCATCTCCTCACTCAGGACGCTGCAAACACCCTGGTCACATCCCTCGTACTATCTAGACTAGATTATTGTAATGCACTGCTAGCTGGTATACCCTCCAATCTTGTTCAGAAACTCCAAAAAGTTCAAAATTGTGCTGCCCGTCTCATCTGCAGAGCCCCCAAGCGTGATCACATCACTCCGCTTCTTTCCACGCTTCACTGGTTGCCTGTACAGGCCCGCATACAATACAAAATAGCTTGCCTGTGCTTCACTTCTCTTGCCGGCACCGCTCCTCCTTACCTGTCTCAACTACTCCATCTATACTGTCCCTCCAGAACTCTCCGATCTTCCTCCGACACCAGGCTCCTGAGAATTCCACATCGCAAGAAGAAATCCCAAGGACAGCGTGCCTTTGAATATATTGGTCCAGCAGTCTGGAATCAGTTGCCCTTCCATATCCGTCATGCAAACTCCTACACTTCTTTCAAATCAAATTTAAAAACTTTCCTCTTCCGTTCTGCTACGCCGCCAGAAGAACCTTAGTTGTTTGGACGGCGCCAAAGTCACAACCGACATATGTGTGTGTGTGTGTGTGTGTGTGTGTGTGTGTGTGTGTGTGTGTGTGTGTGTGTGTGTGTGTGTGTGTGTGTGTGTGTGTGTTTTTCATGTTCCAGTGTCTTACTCTCTTTGTTTACTTCTGTAAGGCGCCTAGAGCTCCGTACGAGATAAGGCGCCATAAAAATATCCGTTATTATTATTATTGTGTGTGTGGAGTTGGGTTGGAGGGGGACTTCCGTCTTTTTTCCCTCTGTCCTTTCTAAGCCTTTATTTCCAAGAAAAAAAATCTGTTGTGTCGTTCACGTTAACACTTGACGGATCTGCATGGTATGTGGCTGTGCACCGGGCAAAGGTACTCCAGTATTCATATGAAACTGGCTCGATTTGGACAGGGAGGAAATCCGCCTGGATACTGAAACGAAACTTGGCGTACCGCCGGCTTTTTTTGTTTTGTTGTTGTTTGTTTGTTTTTCTTTTGGTAAGGAGTCACAGTCAATTTAGTGAAGGACAAGAGAGAGACCCGGGGAAAGAGAGAGAGAGAGGGGGGGGGGGGGGGGGCTGGTGGAGATGGGGGCGGAATGGTAGGCTGTATTTAGATTACTGTCATCGACGACTGAATCCTGAATCCAAATGCCTGGAATTTCTCTCTCTCTCTCTCTCTCTCTCTCACACACACACACACACACACACACACACACACACACACACACACACACACACACACACACAGAGTGATGCACGCACGCCGGCACACAACCCCTCTTTGTCTCTCTCTCTGTCTCAGTGTCTGTCTGTCTGTCTGTCTGTCTGTCTCTCTCTCTCTCTCTCTCTCTCTGATCATGTTCATCGAATATGCAAACGGATTTAAAACAACAGCAACAACAACCAAACAATATGCTGTTTGTACTCATAACCACAAGACAAACCCAACCAGGACCAGTAAGTCAGTACTGACTTGCTCGACCGTTCAGGATGATAACCAGCAAGTATTGCGTTGCCTCCCTTCCATGGTCACGGATCCATCACCGTAGACCAACCTGTCTCACTTTGGCACAAAGTATTTGGCCCCAGCCGGGAATCGAACTCACGACCCGAGAAAATCGAACGCTCTACCACGGCTCGGCTGTCCTGCCCCCCCCCCCCCACACACACACACAGAGTCAGTCAAATGAAATTCGACTATTTGTCACATTAACATGAAGAAATAAGTAAGCTCAGTTTCTTTCATTTTCTTTGCAGTGGTATAACTGCGGAATCGCTGTGTCAAAAGTGAACCACGCTGCAACCAATCATCAAACGGATTACATTCAGGATCAGCAGTCTCGGCCAATTACCAAGGATTACATTTAGCACCTGCTTCTTCAGCCGGCCAACCGTCTCACGGCTGTGCATTCCACCAATTAACTGTCGGATTACATTCAAGATTCGCGCCCTCAGCCAACCAGAACAAGCCATGGCGTCAGGAGACGGTAAGTGAAGACAGTTTGCTGTTTGTTGACAAGATTTGTTCGAAAAGGGACGGTCAGTTATGCATGTTTTTAAATCTCCAGAGTTGCTTTTATCCACTAAGTAATTATATTCAAACAGTGTGTGCCTTCAGTTTTCTCTACACTGACATACTTAACGAAGAATTCCTCGCCACGTCAGTGACGCAGAAATTGCGTAACTGGAGACTGTGAAGCATGCTTCACTGACAGTCTATTTCCGAATAAATATTGGTATAGTACGTCTAGCCAAGATTTATCACTGGCTTGGTTCACGAGTATCCAGCACCACACGCCAAGCCCTGACATGGAACCCGCAGGGGAAAAGGAAGAGAGGCCGGCCTCGCAACAGCTGGAGGCGGGACACTGAGGCAGAGTTATATAAGCAGGGGACCAACTGGACTGAAGTGGCAAGAATAGCCCAGAACAGAGTGCAATGGCGAAGGGTTGTCGATGGCCTATGCTCCACGTGGAGCCATGGGCCTAAGTAAGTAAGTAAGTAAGTGGTTCACGAGTTAGGCTAGACTGAGCAAACTGGAACAAACTAATTGACAACTGAAACCAGTATGGAGTGAGGTATCGACTTTTGCTTTATGTGGACCCATTACAACAACAACGACAACACAAAACCGACTGATTGGCTGAACCAACATCAACAACTACAATGCCAATAACACCGAAGAAAAAAAGCACTGAACAGCAGCAGCAGCTGACCACAAATGGAGCGACAACAACAACAGCAATGACATAAAAAAAACCGGGCCTTTTTCACTCCTCTAATGACTACAGGGAGTAACGCACGCATCTAGGCACGCACGCAAGCACACACACACACACACACACACACACACACACACACACTGCACGCACGCATGCACACAGAGTCACTGCACTTCCTGACTGCCCACGTCCCGCGTTGTTTCTGACGAATCACAAGTACATTATATTCCTGCTCGCAGTCGTCAGCAAATAGCAAAGCGGATCTAGACTCTAGCCTTTGATCGTGGTCAACCGAACAATGACTGCAGCAGCTTCCCGCTACAAACCAGCACGTTACTCTGGTCCTACGCCAAAGACAGACTGAGGCTCTCCGCTTTTCCCCGGGCCGTTCCGTGGTCGGCTTGACCGCCAACACAGTATATATAGCACAGGGAGATATGGGGTGCAGGATCGGGCCGAGAGGCTGTTCTCAGAATACAGGGCTCAGCTGACCGCTTCTGATAACCCGGAGCCAAGCGCATATCAGAGCAATCTATCGCACCCGGGTGTTTAGGCCGGCCGACCTGTTGTGAGATAATAGTGAGACTTAGTAGGATTTCGTACGGAGGACTTCGTTGAGCAGCGTAACCCATTTACATGTAAATTAGGCTCACACGGCAGAGGCCGCGAGCTGCTAACGCGCTGCGATTAGCTAATGGTACCCGTAACGTGCCTAATTTACATGCAAGTGGGTTACGCTGCTCAGCGAAGTTCTCCGTACGAAGCCCTACTAAGTCTCACTATCCCCTCTACGTTTTCTTTCCCTCCTCGCTTCCACCTCCCTTCCTCTCTTCACCCCCCTGGCCCTCCCCCCTCCAGCCCCCCTCCCCCGCTAACTTTCCCTGCGGCTCCTCCCGGCAGTCGTCTCGCCCTCCCCCACCCCACTCACCCCGCCTTTAAATCTAACCAATATGGAATGAGAATAGAGGGAATCTGGCCTGTTCAGAGAAACCCCAACCCCCCACTCTCATCTCTAGTTGCCACCCGCCCCCGCCCTCGACCTCTGGACGAATATGAAATGGAAAAGAAAATCCCGTGGGAGTGGGGGTGGGGGGTGGAGGTGCGCGTCTGGCCAGGCCAAAGGCCCCCCCCCCCCCGTCCCCCGGCCAAACACCATCCCCATCCGATGTAGGCCGCTACTAAGGTTCTCAAAAGTTTTCTCCCCTACACCAATCCCCCCGCCCCCCACCCGTGGCCCTCGCCCGTTCTTGACCCCGTTCCGACGGAAAAATTGCATCACTGATAGTAAGAGGCATTAGTGTCATCGTGGGGACAACACGCTTTTCACGTCACGCGTTTTGGAAGTTGACCTGCTGGTCACCTATTACCGGCAGCTTATTGGCAGAGGCTGGAAACAGTGGAAGGTCACAGTGTTACACCTGAAATTCCTGTCCGGTAGACATAAACACTCGGAAAACACATTTGGCACTTTTGAATGTGGACGCGAAAAGTTGATGGGAGTGGGGCGGGGGGGGGGGGGGAGGGGGAGCGGGGGTTGGCGGTTGATGGCGATTTGGTACCTCGTGTAACAAGCAGATTTTAGTTCCTTTTTCACTAGAAGGGTCTCTGACAAACTGACTCAGTGATATACTTGAGGATCAGACTCACCCGTTGTATAATCAGCTCTAGGCTAGCAAGATGGACGGTGGCAGGCTCAGAATACCTCCAATAAAAACCGAGAGAGAGAGAGAGAGAGAGAGAGAGAGTGTGTGTGTGTGTGTGTGTGTGTGTGTGTGTGTGTGTGTGTGTGTGTGTGTGTGTGTGTGTGTGCAGAATTTTAATGAATTTTAATGTATTGTATTCTCGCTGTGTCTGGGCGGACATGAAATTTACCCATGAGGGATTAATAAAGTAATCTTATCTTATCTTAAGAACGGAAACAAAAAGCGTGTTCAGTTGATGTTTCGAGTTATCGTGCACACAGGAACATTCTGAAAGCCTCAATGGCTGGGTTCCAGACTCAGTCGCTTTTTGATTTTAGCTGGCGCGCGTGCGCGCGCGCACGCACGCACGCACACACACACACACACACACACACACACACACACACACACACACACACACACACACACACACACACACACACAAGCTAGTAAGGGGTGGAATGGGGGAGAGGATGGGACACGGGGAGGGGGGGGGGGACCTGCTTGTAGTGTACGTTTGATTTTGGATGCGAAATCGAATAATAACAGTGACTGCTTGTCTCAGAACTCCGAGAGCGCACACTCACGTGAATCACAAGCATCCACTCACACAAATACATCAACATATTAACCATCTCAAGTCAGGTTCTGCGTCAGCCATGACCTTCTAGCGGAACCTCAAGAAGCATCTTTTCCCTCAGTTCTCTCTCTCTCTCTCTCTTCACTCCAAAGGCGCCGTGAGCATGCTTACTGCCTGGAAGTTTTCTTGTAACGCTATACAAATGGCCAATCATCATCATCATCTAGCTAATCTGTGTTATAATGCTCGGGTCGTGAGTTCGAATCCCGGCTGGCGGCCAAATATTTGCGCTGGACGGTATTTTCTCGCTGCCCCCGTCTTTGCTGTCACCCATATATGGCGGAAAAGGACGTTAACCCCCCCCCCCCCAAACACTCATTCACACCCTTACTCCCTGTGATAAAGAGAAAATAGATAAAGCTTTGGACTGGCCTCTAAATGGTCACAAAGACTGACAGACTTTCCAAAGGTCGTGTATAGGGGTCCAGCTGATGTCAAGCGCAACCCCTGCCGTCCGGCTACCCATTATGGGGCGTCCACCCCATCGTTTCCATCCCCTTGATGGCGCGGGCCAAGGTTTTATTGTCCAGAGATCTCCACTACCTGTGTCCTTGGACGGTACTAAAGTCAATATATACCCCTACGGTTCGTTGACATCTTCGCGCGTCGTGACTACGTGACGTATAGGGGGAGCCGGGGTGGCCGAATGGTAGAGCGTTGGACTTCTAATGCTCGGGTCTTGAGTTCGTATCCCAGGCTGGGGCCAAATATGTGTGCTGGATTTTTCATCGTTGCCCCGTCTTTGATATCACCCGTTTGTGGTGGAAAAGGACGTTAAACTCTCAAACACCAACCCACCCACCCACGTGACGTGTAGGGGATTCCGCGCTGGCCGAGTGGTACGTAGAGCGTTGGACTTCCACCAATACTCGGGTCCGTCGTGAGTTCGACTGAATCCCGGCTGGGGCCAAACATTTGTGCTGGTCTCTTTCTCGTTGATAATTATCACCCATATGCAATGGAAAAGGGCGTTAAACTCCCAAATACCCACCAACCTATCTGCTAGGACACCATTTTCAAGAAAACTGATTTCAAATATTCATTGGATGTCATCGTTCGATACGACCACGTCACTTAAAAATAGTCACCAATCAGATTTGTCTGGTCGGTGTTCAGTCCGCAACCAATTAGCGTCGTCTGCTCAGTACGCGGTACACTTCTACGTACGTAGAACAATATAAATATACGCCAACCCGAATCACCACAAGTGTTATAATAATAATAATAATGAGGATTTTTATAGCGCCTAATCTCCAAAGCCGGGGCTCTAGGCGCTTTACAAATATACATACCGGCGTAAGACGCACGCCGCTGTTCCGAGCTAGAGGCTAACAAAGGTCAGCGTGTGCTATCTGGTCGATATTGAGATTTTGCCAAAATCAGGTACTGTAGTTCTGCCCTTAAATTATGATGTCTTAAAAGGAGTTGTTTTGCACTGTAAAGAGCAAGGCTGTTTCTTTAAGATGGCCCATAAAACAAAAAATTGAAAATTTTGCACTTAAGCCGGGTTTTCTCTTGGAAGGCCATATATATATATATATATATATATATGTGTGTGTGTGTGTGTGTGTGTGTGTGTGTGTGTGTGTGTGTGTGTGTGTGTGTGTGTGTGATAACTAAATACATGAATAATAGATAAATAATCACTTAAATAAATACGAATAAAACATACATACATACATATATATACGTACATACATACACGCATACATATAGTCATACATACAGTCAGACATACATACAAGCACTGATGCCTACATACATACCAACATCCAATACACACCTTCACACATACACACTGCAGCACAACAGGTTGAGTTTTGTTTTAACAGGGCTGAATGTTAGATGTTATACTGTGTCCCAAGTGACTGATTCTGGAGCAGGGACGAAGCGCATTCGATAAAAAACGTTTTCCACAGCGGCGTTGTTGTAGGCCTGAAAAACGTTTTGAAACTCTGACCCCAGAAAACAAGGCCCCTAGTACGCCATTGTAAAACGCACTAAGTCCACGAACAAAAGAAGGGACTTGTGCCAAATACACCTTCCCAGACGTCTGAGATGGATATCAAAACCGAGAAGACTCAGTCTGCTGAGTCATCAGTCCTCGTTTTCCAGCAGTGTTTCTCTGACAGAAAGAACAGAGAGAGCTGTGAAACACACACCGGTCAAGCGGTAGGCAAATTACGGGCTTAAAACTAAGCACGGTCCGTTTCGGGCGAACAGGGTTGGGGGATCTCAGTTCAGTTCAGCGGGTGCGAGATGGTATCTCCGTGCTTGGAAAAGTCCATACGCGCTCCGTCCCATCTCTCAGTAAATCACCCCATGTCAGTTGTACTTCCCTTGTTGTGGAACATCTGATTATGTGGATGATTAAACGGCCGGCGCCGTGAGTGCCGTAGTTCCCGGGCCTGGTTAACGCCGGGATATCTGTGATAGGAAGCGTGGAATGCGGCCCTGTCACGCAGTCTCAAACCACATGGACCTCCATAGCATCATCATGCCATTATGCTCATCCTCATCATTGTGCATTTTTAAAAAAATGCCCGGCTTCTGAGCCCCCCTCCCCCCCTCCCCCCCCCCCCCCCCCCCGTGGATTCCACCCATGACCTGAGAAGAATACCGTTGGAACCGGCGAAGAGTTAAGGGGGGAAAAATCTCCCCATGAAATGAGCCTTTATTTCCCAACGGTGGAAGTTTTTGGTCCGCAAACCAGTATTACAACTTGCCGTTGCTACAACTACAAAGGATAATATTAAAAAATAATGTACACTCATAACGACAACAACAAACACAAAGGGTGATAATAATAACAAAGCAAAGAGCGGGCGACGCACGCGCACCCACACACACACAAACACGAGTATAGCTGATAGAGTGAATAGCAGGGTGGAGGTTTGCACACAAGGTAGCGCTTAACGGCAGCAGGCTTTCACTGCTTCGTCCTCCAGCCCTGCGGCGCCGTGAGTATTTCAGCAGAGATGGATATGTGCGCCGAGGAGAAGTCTACCATACCATACCATACCATACCACAATAGCTAAGCTATCCCCCCCCCCCCCCTAGCCATACACATATAATGCGAATCTATGTACATATACCAGCTGTGCCATGGGTGTTCTGCAGATATATCGTCTTTGAGACTGTTGCAATGTTGATCGGTGTTGATTCACATAGGCCTTGTTGTGCTCTTTTAAGTTCGATCGTCGGTCAACGCCCATTGTCGGGGGGGGGGGGGGGGGGGGGGGGGGGAGCCGGGGTGGCCGAATGGTAGAGCGTTGGACTTTTGATGCTCGGGTCGTGAGTCCGTATTCCGGCTGGGGCCAAATATTTGTGCTGGCTTTTTCATCGTTGCCCCGTCTTTGATATCACCCTATGTGGTGGAAAAGGACGTTAGACCCCCACTGAAACACCCACCCACCGGCCCATTGTCGGGATCTCGACCTTGACAAAGAGCGAGCAGGTTTTTATTCTCTCTGCTGATACACATCTTCGGACTATTTCAGCTACCGGGCTGTCCAAAAATAGTAGCACAACAAAAGAAGAAAGAGTCCAGTTTTGGACGGGAGATGTTTGAGGGCTGATGCTGGGAGTGATAAATAGTTCAGGAGAGACCCGAGGAGCGAAGGGAAATGTAGGAAAGCAATGAAAACAACGTTTGACGACCACGTACCCAGATGGCAAATCGGGGCACAGATATGCGAACGGGCAATTCTAAAGTAGGTCACTATTTGTGCCATCGGCACGTGCAGCACCGCTGTTTTCAATTTCACACGTTTATTTTGGGCCCGTATGTAACACTCGAGGTTAACAAGTCTGGTGACAAGTCTCTTCACCACTAGACCACCGCCGGACCGCCCCGAGCGCATTCGATGAAAAGTTTTCCACGGCGTTGTTGTATGTCTGACTGACAAACGTAGTGAGACTTCAATACTGCGGCATGATCTGATAACCCGCACCTGTCTGAAACGGCGCAGCACTTTGCTGAAACGGTCAGTCAGTCACTGACGTCGCCAAATCAGTCACTCATCCGTGACGACCAGGCACTGTGGAGGCATTTGGCACCGACTTATTGAGATGAAAGTCAGGTGGTCCCGAAGATTAACTTTTCAAATATTCCTCTCGGCACGCATGGCTGACTGGCACGAATCCGCCCATCCTTGACCGGCCGCGAACGCGTGCGACACACAAGACGTCGAAACAATGCTTTACACTAACATTTAAAGGCGCTAGTTTTAGGATTCTTAAGGCCTTGTCAAACGTAGAGTGCCTGCGAGGCACCGGCTTGTGTATTGCGCGGGGGTTGCGGTCATACGTTGCAATACACTTTGGCTACCAGCTGCGTCACCGGCCCGGCAATCCAATACACAAAGCATGGTCAGCGGCGACTTGCTGGCGTGGCGAGGAAAAACAAAATAGGACCATGCTCTATTCACAGGCGTCGCGACGGCGTCTCCGGGGAGTGCTCCGTTGCAAGCGGATTTAACTGCCCCTGTGGGCATTTTGCATTTTGCCGCTGGTAGGCCTGCAGAATCGCAACGTGTGACAACCGTATTAGACTCACTCAGCCTTCTGAGCTGGTTTGGTGGTAGCTGTGTGGATGTAACGTGTATGTGACGTCTATTTCATGTGTATGTAATGTGTAATGTATTTTCATGTGTATCTCATGTGTATGTATTGCCACTATATTAGCTATTGTGAGGCGCCCAGAGCTCCAACAGGAGGTTGGGCGCCAGACAAATCCTCATTATTATTATTACTGACTATCACCCGACTAAGACACATCAGTGCACAAATACATGGCGGTGCCGGGAGAGTAGAGTGGTAGAGCACTTGACTTTCAGTGAACGGGTCGTGAGTTCGAATCTCGGCTGGGGGTCAGAATATGTGTGTTGGCTTTTTTTTTCCCCTTTGCCCGTCTTTGATATCACCCGTATGTGGTGGAAAAATGACGTTAAACTCTCAAACACCGTCATACCCGGCGACAGGTTGGGGAGCCGGGGTGGCCGAATGGTAGAGCGTTGGACTTCTAATGCTCGGGTCGTGAGTTCGTATCCCGGCTGGGGCCAAATACTTGTGCTGGCCTTTTCATCGTGTCCCCGTCTTTGATATCACCCGTATGTGGTGGAAAAGGACGTTAAACCCCCAAACACCCACCCACCCACCCTCTCAGCCCTGGTGATAGGTTGTCACTGTGCAGGTAGACATCACCAAAAGAGTCCAGAAGAATTTGTTAGCATAGAAATGTTGAAATATTCGCCTTTAAAGGTTCGTGTTGTAATCACCTGTCCTCATTTAGGGCACACTGAGGTCCGAGTCGCTAACGTGTGACTGAGCGTTTCAGGCCTGAAGTCCTTGTACTGCCTGCGGATAGGTCCTTTGACGATCTGGACAGGAATACCCGTGGGCGATAAAACTTCAAAGAGAAGATGGCTTATACGTATACTTTGCCTGTGTATGTAATTATTCCCTCAGGTACATCACTGAATGCACGCCAATCAAGACATTTGCTGTGGACGCGGATGTAAGGTCCTGGATGCGGAAGAACCAGGTCATAACAGTATTTTGACTTCACTGATGCGAATCAGAACAGTCATGATGCCAGCAGCTTGATTTGCAACAGTGTGTGTGTGTGTGTGCGTGTGTGTGTGTGTGTGTGTGTGTGAGAGAGAGTGTGTGTGTGTGTGTGTGAGTGTGTGTGTGTGTGTGTGTGTGTGTGTGTGTGTGTGTGTGTGTGTGTGTGTGTGTGTGTGTGTGTGTGTCAGTGTGCGTGCGTGCGTGTGTGCGTGCGTAGGGTGTGTTCTTCATCGGTAGAGCCAGCAATAGCAATTCATGGTACATGTACATACGTCTGATACACTTTCCTCCCCCCACCCTCACCCTAAATACCCTCTCCCCCTCACACACACACACACACACACACACACACACACACACACACACACACACACACACACACACACACACACACACACACATTCAAAATCCGCTGACCAGAAATAAAGCGGTCACCTGGGGAGGGGAGATGGGATGTGGGATAGGGCGGGGAGGGGGGACTTGGGGAGGAAGGAGGGGGTGCAGGGAGACTTCAGACCCCTAGGGGTGGCTCAAACGTGACGTCACTGGACGGTTTTTGCAGCGCCCTTGGAGCGGAACGATAGGTGTTCATTTTATGAAGCGTCACGCGTGGAAAAGGACACGCCTCGTTAAACTCTTCTTTACCCTTCTTTTGACCAGTGGATACGTTTGTCATTTTGTGCGTCAGTGAAGGTACGACTGCCGTTCGGGAGACAAAAAGAGCGTTGATGTGTCAGGGGAGACACTGCAAGACAGTGGTGTAGAACTTCAAGACGATAAGCACGTTGTGGAATACGAAAAGAACGACCGTGTGAATTTTTGGCGGATTTTTTTTTTTCATTTTTGGAAAGGGTGCTTTTGAGGTAAGTTACGACATTTTCTTTGGTGTTTTTTTGTTTTTGTTTTCTGTACTGTTTTTGCTTTTGTTGCGCCCTAGAAATGGCCACCAGCATCACTGATATTCAGTGGTGGTTGCACATTTGTCTTCGTGACGACAGAAGCTTTTTGTGATCAATCAGGGGTTGTCTCCAGAGACGAAATGATTTATTGACCACAGAACAAACCAATGAACCAACCAAACACCGTAGCAGCAAGCAAACAAACGAAAAACCCCAATGTTCCACTCATCTCTTATGTGGTCCAAGAAACCCAATGTTCCACTCATGTAGTCCGCGAAACCCAGTGTTCCACTCAAGTAGCCCGAGAATCCCAGTGTTCCACTCATGTGGTCCGAGAAACCCCATGTTCCACTCATGTAGTCCAAGAAATCCATGTTCCGCTCGTGTAGTCCGAGAAACGCAATGTTCCACTCATGTAGTCCAAGAAATCCATGTTCCACTTATGTAGTCCGAGAAACCCCATGTTCCACTCATGTAGTTCAAGAAACCCACGTTCCACTCTTGTAGTCCGAGAAACCCAATGTTCCACTCATGTAGTCCGACAAATCCAGTGTTCCATTCACTAAACAGACTGGAACCTGTTTGTTGTTGGAAATCTGGGGCCCATCCAACCATTATTTGACTTATCGGTGCTACAAACAAACAAACTTCCGATCATGCTGAATATTTCCCGCGTTGCTGTGTTGTCACTCTTTGCAAAGCGTGTATATAAATTCTATCACATACTAAAAAAAAAAATAAAAAAAATCACACACACACAC